>VXAX01007046.1:0-288473 GCA_013399835.1 Leptocoma aspasia | reverse complement strand
CGCCCCGCCGCTCCCCCCTCCCCTCCCGACGCCCGTCGAGGCGTCGCCCTGCCCTGCCCGCCCCGCCGGGCCCGCGCTGCCCCGGCTCCTCGCGGTGCGGGGGGAACGGAGCGGGGCGCGCCGCGACCCCCGCCGGCTCCCAGCCCTCGACGGAGCGGCTGCGAGCTCCCCAGGGAAAAAGAAGGGCAGATTGCAGCTTCCCTGTCCCGTCCCCCTTCCTCTTCCTCCTCCTCTCTATCCCCTGGCTCAGCCGTGGGAAACGGGGTAGGCGGCAGAGGACGAGGGGCTGCAAAAAGCTTCAGCCGCCCGCTGCCCTCCCGGGGAGCTGGATACCTGGCTCCATCTCTCCTCTGTCTTCCCTCCAGTGCCCTAGGGCTGGCAGGGGTAGCGCCGCACTCTCTCCTGCCACCGTGCGTGCGTGTTTGCAAGCGGCTGCCGCTCCTCCTGGCTGCTGCTGCTGCTTCCAGACCCACTTTCTCGCCCCCTCGCTCTGTGTCGGGAGAGGTACGTGTCGGATGCTTTTATACTGCCCTGCCTCCTTCCCCTGCTGTCCTCCCTCCCTGCTCCCCCCCTTTTCCTTAGCCCTCTTTGCAGCTCCTGCTCCAGCCTAGCGTGTCCCCCCCCACCCTGCTCCCCTCCCCGTGCGGACCTGCTCCTCTCCGTGCCCTGCTTTGCCAGGACATCCCACTGCTGCACCCGCACCACATCCCACACACGGCTGCACCTTGCGTCCCGACTGCCATCTCTGCTCGGCTGGGGTGGATCTGCCCTCGAGTGACACGTCCCTTTCAGTTGGTCTGTGTGTCTGGGGCTCCACCGGGGTTTGACACTCCTTACTCTTCCTCTTGGTTGCTGACCTGTGTCAGTACTGTGGAAAAAGCTTTCAGATGGGAGGCCCTCAAATTTAAAAGTAATGTGGTCTTGAAAATATGTGAAAATGAGGGTTGGATTATCACTTGCTATAAAGTCAATATTTCAGCGTCCGGTCTGAGGGAGCTGGACCTCTTTGTGGGTCCTCAAGGTGCAGCTCAGTGTAACAAGAACAAACACAGCTCAAATCAACTTGAAGGATAAATAAAGCCACCTAACAAAAAATGGGAGTTTTGGAATCTTTGTTGTCGTTCTTGCGCAATTTGGAACGTTATGTGTAAAAATGAGGATACGAACAATCTGTGAGTATGTGACAGCTGAGAGGCTGAATTGGTCTAAAATGTCTAAACTGGGGAAGAAGTATCCTCCAGTCTGAAACATTTTCATCTGGAGACCATTATCCTCCACAGGGTTTCCTGCAAGGTAAGGGTGAGATGTTCTTCCAGTGTGCAGGGCCAGCTGGGACGAGGCACGTCATAGGAGCCTTAGCCAGCACTGTGCCCTGGAAAACTGGCACTTTTGGGGCATGAGGAGAATCAGAGCTCACCGTTTCAGAGGTTTCTTGCAGGTCTTGGAGCATCTTAAGGCTGTGGTCGTGAGTGAGAGTCAGAATGACGTCTCGTACCCTTCCAGTGATAACCATTGTCAATGACTGCGCAGGAATCAGGCAAGAATATGGTTAATATAATTGCACTGGGGTATCATTAAAGATGTGACCAAAAGCCACAAGCCCCAAACCTTCAGATTTAAGGATTTTCAAATCCACAAACATATTTCATGTTAGCACTGCAGTAGGAATGATCAGCACAGATGATTGTGCAGGGCAGGGACTCCCATGGGTCTGCCCTGGGTGCGTCAGAGGTACAACTCCCGTCTTGTGGAATCAGTTGTCGAAAAATACCCGGCATGGCACCGATGCCCTTGGATCATACAGAGCTATTTGATACTACATAAAGCCATAACAGCCTGTGGGACTGTCACGTGGTTTCTAAAAAATNATTCCTTGGGCTAATCAAAATATTGAGAAGATAAAAACACCGATTGTACTTCAGTTGTCATCGCTCGGCCTTGGCTCTCCTCCTGCCACCCTTGCTGTTACCCTGGTGGCAGCGAGCAGAAGCAGGGCAGCTACAGGAGGCAGGCTTGGCAGCCATGAGGCACAAGTGTCCTCCAGGTTTGCCAAAGTCTGACCATACCTAGTGGGGCTGTCAGTGCATCCTGGCTGTTGAAGAAAAGTAGAAACTTGGCACATGAGTTCTGTGTTGCAGAGCTTAATAGTACCAATCGACAGCCAGAGCAAGACTGAAGGCTCGTAATGTGAAACAGTCTGAGTGACAGCCTGGTTTAAAACACACACATGGGTCTGCCGCCGAGCTCTGGGTAATGCAAGTTCTCCCTTGCCTTATGAAACTGAACCAAAAGACATCTTTAATCCAGATGAGATGGGCCCATACTGGTGCGCGTCTCCTCGTGGCACATTGATGCAGTGAGCTGTTGTGCAAAGCTAGGGAGGGACAGAGCAGTGCTGCTCTCAGCTGCAAGCAGATGGCAGCGAGGAACCAAAGTCCCTTCCCACTGGAAAAAGTTGGTGTAAAAGTGGGACTTGGGAATGGCACTGCTGCCTGTGTGGCTGTCTGGGGCAGCCAGGCAGGAGTGGGCACACACATGCTCTGGAGATGCCCCTTTAAATTCACAAACACTCTTCAGTCAGCAGCTGACTTTGTTGATGAGTCCAGATGGCTGAATCAAGACCTGGAGGGGAGATGGATTTAAAAGCAAAGGGGAAAGTTCTCTTTTCCCAGCTGGGTGGACACTTGCTCAAGCAGCCACCATTTAGTCCCTGGAAGATGAAGTCAGGGTTCACCAGGAGGAGGAGACCCATAGCTAGCTTGAGGAGGATACTGCTCCTGGGATGTTGTTATGGGCACTCAGCAGGGAGGTGGATCAGCAAGTGGGTCTGACAGTGGTGCTGGGGTAAGAGAGGTGTGTTCCTGTCACAGCTCTTTCCCTGTGGAGGTTCACAGCTCACACCTCACCCCTCCACCTCCAGCTTTTACATTGCAATTCTCTTCCCTCCAGTGACAAAGGCAGACTCAGCTCCTGTGCGCTCCCAGCTTCTCATCAGTGCCAGGGAAAATAGCAACAGCCATTGGCAAAAGAGCCCGAGCTCTTTGATGACCACCATAGTGCCAGGTGGTGTAGTTCAGCTCATGTGATGGTGGTCAGTAAGCTGTGGGAGGTGCTCTGATACCCTGCCTCTTGCACACCTCACAGATCCCATGTTCCTCATTGCACAGCTTCAAGAGTGGGTTGTGGCTGTCCATGTTGCAGCCTCCACCACGGGGTAAGGACTCTGTCCTGGGAGGTGTTTCAGGAGCCTGTTGGCTACAGCTGTGACACTGCCAGAGGAAGGGCCCAGGGTCTCCCTTACACCAGCCTGCCAACAAAAATGCCACTGTACCACCTCCAGTGCTCCATGTCAACAAACTCTGTCCAGGGCTGAATTTGTGATGTCCTTGCTGACATGTCCTGATGGTGATGCTCCTGTCTCCTGCCGTGGCCATCACAGCTTATCATCCCATGTACTGTCCACCACACTGCCCAGGGCCAAGCCCTCTTCATCGCTGTGCAGACACCTACACTTGGTGTTGAGTCCTGAAAACCCAAGTATTGCCTAACTGAGACACAGCACATTGCAGAGGCTGGGTAGTCCTAGTGACTGAAATGAACATTTCGGTTTGTTTCATTGATTGTACCTGGTCAAGTGTGAAAAATCCTCGCTTTGGGTGAGTGCCACCAGGTGACAACCTTCAAGGCCAACATGAAGATCACTGGATGAGAAGGGGAGAGAAAAAAAAATCAGTATGACATAATATAAACCAACATAACTCACTTTATATGCTTTATCTCAGAAGTGAGAAGGACCGCTGGGTTTTATGTCACAGTATCAAGGCTCACTGGGGTCCTATATTGAAGCAGTCCCAGCAGTTAAAAATTATTGGTGTTTACCTGATTGTCCACTTTACCCCTTTACCGTCCATCCTGCTATTGCTCCAGGACTGTGAAGACATCCTGTCTGTAAGATCTGACAGCTTTTCAGAGAAGCATTTCTGGTCCTCAGCCTGCACCCACTCCCAGGATGCCGTCGTTTCATCTTTAAGCCTGGGGGTTGCTTTAAATTTGTCAGGGATGAAAACCTGGCTCCACTGAAGTCGTTGGCAAAGCTCCCATTGACTTCAGAGGAGCCAGGATTTCACCCTAAGATCCTTTGTAGATTATTGGTGAATGGAAAGCATACGTCTGGCTTCTCCAGGGTTATTATTGTTGGTGGTGACCTCTGCTCTGGCAAGCATTGAGCAAGGCTGGGTTGAGACAGATGGTTAAAGCTTTCCCTACTTCTTCCCCTGCTTCCTCACAGGGGCTTTGCCTTACAGCTCATCATCTTGGATGCTGCTTATCAAGGAGTACCTTCCCCGTCGCCTGCCAGTGGAATTTAATGCCTGTTTGCCCACATTCCCCTTCCCCCAACGCCAGCAGATCAGCAGATAGGAGACAGAATGGCTGATTAGCTTCTAGCTCCAACCTCTTAGCTATAAGCTGTAAATGCACACACAAGGGTCTTCTCTTAAAAAAAAAAAAAGAAGGAAAGAAAAAAGAATAACATTCCCCTGCAGGCAACCTAAGTCTTTCTGTGACTCATGGTTCCTTTATCTCAATAAATAACTACTTGAATAGTAACCACCCTCTTTTTAAAAGAACTGATTAGCTTAGAGTTCTCCATTTTCCTGCTTCTCCTAGACTGGTGCTTTTCTTCCCAGCTACATATTTTGCCACCAGCTGGGGTCAAGATTTTTGAATTCTGCAGTGCCTGTGTGACAGGCTGGAAATTCAGCAGCCACTTTATTAAAACTTGAAGCCAAACCGGAGATGTATAACAAGTCTGGATTATGGAATATGGAAATGGAGACAACAGAAAAAACAGTCCAGTCCAGTTTCCCAACTGCTAGGTTGGGTTCTTTAATACCAAATTCTCTTTATTTTACACTCTGCCACATTTTCACTTTTCAAGATGCTGCACATTTTTGTACTGATGATGTGCAACTGCACTGGAGCATTTGCCAAGCTGTGGCAGTATGGGACTGTGGGAACCAGCATGCCAGGCAAGGTTCTTCAGAAATGCCCAAAGACTCTAAATTTGGCTGACTTTCATGAGAGCTTGCCACAAGGCAGTTTCTGCCTTTTTGGAGAAATACAGTGAAACCAGCAAATGCCTTTCCTCTGAAGAGAGTTTTAGCACTGCAAAAGTGCCTGAGTTGGTGCAGTGGAGCTGAGTGTTTCAAACAGAGTAAAGGCTCCGATTCTGGATTGATTTACCATGGTTCCTGGTGGTTTTCTGGCAGCAGTGCCAGCCGTGTGGCAGAGCTGGCCCCCTGGCCCAGAGCAGGGAGGCAGTCCCCTATTTTAGCAGTAGTGAGCTATTAGATTGGCTCATCCACTAACTTGACTCAGCCAAATTTATCACTAAATTCAAATTATTACGTAAAATAAGTAAGGCTGCAGCTCACCCTGTGTGTACGCAGGCTGTCTGTGGGTGCATGGCAGTACCCAAACAGGTCTGGTGGGAGCTAAATACAGAGGAAGGAGGTGATCCTTGCATAGCTAATGGCTGAAAAAGCTGTGAATTTCCCTAAGGTGTTGTTTGACTGAGGCTTGAATTTCTTGATCACTTCTGACAGGTCTTACCTTATGTCCAGCAGTGTAGCAGCCAGCATTTTTGAGAGTTAAAAAAAAATAAAGAAATAAACAGAGCAATTCACACCTTCTGCACCTATGGTTTTTAACCCTTCACTTCTACAGAGAAAATATCACATTATTAGCTTGCAATTGGCTTTTTTCAAGACTGCTTTTGTGACTCTGGAAATCAGAAACTTAATAATAATAATAATAATAATAATAATAATAATAATAATAATAATATCTGGAAATCAGAAACTTAATAATAATAATAATAATAATAATAATAATAATAATAATAATAATAATAGAACCATAAGGCAAATTCAGGCTGAAGGACAGCTCTGCAGAAGGAAAGGGAAAGGAGGATTTCACAGTGAATCCTGTAATGGTGGGTGAGATGAAGGCCTGTCTCCTAAAAGAAGAGTTTACCTGTGTCCATTGCAGGAAGGCCTTCATTTCCAGAGGTGAAGAAAATAGAGCTCATTTCTGGATGACTTCAGGTTTTAAGTGTCACCTGACTTCACCTGGGTGATTTAACACACCTGTAGCACAGCCTGTGCAAAGGGGCTGGAACTCCTGTTAGTGAGTTGCTGCACTGGCACAGGTAAGGATCTGCCTAGTCTAGTTACACCTCCTGGAAAGGGGATCAAGGGGTTTTATTTTATTGGTTTTTCTCAGTCTGTTCCTCTGCTTGGTAGACAACAAATGTGTTTCCTAATATCTTTGTGCAGTGCTTTGTCAAGTCAAAATTATGCCACATCAGTGAAACATTTGGTTTTGAAACCTGCATATTCTAATACTCCAGTAATTAAACACTGAAGTGCTGAATTTACACTAAAGTTTCTCAGCCCAATTTTGAGCCAGTGCTTTAGGAACCAAGCAGTACTAATGATAAATGTTCTCTTCTATAAAGCAAAAGTTCCCAGATAAGCGTGGCACACCACGAGCTGACGTAGGAGGAAAAATGCCACAATCCTGTCACTAGAGAAGAACTTTGTTCAACAAAGGTGGCAGAAACATGGACAGTGAGGGCAGGTTCTCTCCCTGCCATTTGCATCTTTCTTTGAGAGCCATTGGTACTCCAAATCTGAGCCTGATGACAAATGCTGTATTCCCTGCAGAGACATCTGAATCATCTGTGACCAGTCTTTTAAAACACATTTTTCTGAAATGCAGGGAAAAAGCTTTTATGGGAAGTGAATCTTTATTCTCTAGGGGTTGAGGCAACATGCCCAGTAAAGGTGTTTGGCTCTAAGGAAACAGCAAGAATAGTCTCAGAGTTACCACAGCAGGTAAAGAAATAATTTAAACCAGCAAATGTGTTTAATGCTTTTTATTAAGTTCCTGAGGTGTCAAATTAATTCCTCCTAGACTAAGGATGGGCAGTTGGATTAGATGCGCCTTCCAGCAGGGTTGAGGTGCAAGCTGTTTGTGTGCAGTGTTTCTCACAGCAGTGCCCATGTCTGCAATACCTCAGTACCTAAAATAATAATCACAACACTAAATAGTGAGGGACTCCCTGGGGAATGTCCCAGCTAGGAGAGGACAGGAATAACTGGGGAATGTGCCTTTAAAGGAGGATGACTTTATGTCAAATAAGGCAACAGAGGAAGAAAACAGAATCTGGGAGCTCTCAGGCAAAGTATTTAATTCTAAGAAAACTGTTCTCTGCTGCCTGACTTCCAGTGTGCTGCCTAGCAAACAAATGTGCACACTGCTGGTGCTCTCAGGCACAGTTTAGATAGCAATAGCTTCACCTACTGTCCATGGTGGAATGGTGGAAGTCTGAGTGGGTCTGAATGAGATGGTTGGAGCACAGAGAGAAGCTGCAGAAAAGTGCCCAGAGAGCCTTTGCAGAAATCTGATTGGCATGTGCCAGTAAATAACAGGCAGGGAGCACACCAGGCTCTGGGGAAATCACACAAACGTCTCTCCTGGTCCTGCCAGAGCAGGGCAAAGTGCTGTGGTTGGCTGGAGACCCTGGTCTGGGTTGGCTGGAGGCTCCTCTCTGCATGGCTGTGGTGGCTTTCCAGCCGTGCTCAGCACTCGGAGAGAGGGAGAGACAGAGGGAGAATGGTTTGAATGTGCAGCTCTTTGGTACCTGCAACTGAGGAAATCACTGCAGATCAAAGTATGTGTTTATTCAAGGCAGCTGGCCTGTCTGGAGAAGATTTTCACTCCTCTAGTACCCTGAAGACAACAGCAAGTGTGAAAGACAAGGGCATGGAAAAAGCAATACCTGGAGCTCCACCTTGCTGACAGAGACAGTTACTTGCTGCGAATGAGCAACTAAGATTTTTCTTCTCTATTCATTAGTAACACCCTTGTGCAGTTGCAATTGGCTTCAGGAGGTGATGCAATGCTACACAGATCCTCATGGGAGGGTTTAGAAAGACTGGTACAAAAGAGGGGCACACGTCACTGTAAACAGCACAGCCCCCTCTGATCAAGCCTTTATAGAGTTGCTCACTTTATGCAGTTATATCACAGCTTATACATTTCCAGTGCATTTTCTTATACATAATGTCATTCTTTCAAAATGTGACATGTGTGGGCTCATTGTTGCTGTTGAAGCTGCTGGTGCTTTTTTCTGGATAGCCAACCAGTCTGTCCAGCTGGCAGGGCAGTTGGGCCAGCTTCTTGCAGTTTTAGTTCCAGAGTCACCTTTTCACAAGATTAAAAACTCTGAGGCAGTTTCTAGCCCTAGATCCACAAAGCAGGTTGTTGATAAGATTGTTGGCTCAAGAAAATAGGAAATTTGTGGCTGGGCCCATTATAAAAGGAAATTCTTTTCCATGATTTACAAATAAATGAACTTCAGTGCAGGCAGGATCAGACCCTCAGTATGAAGAATTTTTTTACTGTATATGGAGACATATACAGTATGAGACATACAAGTAGAGAGATCTTTTTTAAACAAGAAACTACTTGAAACAGAATGAGAAAGGAGAGAAGGAGGCTGGGAAAGCAAATTAACCCTTTTTTGACTTCTGGTTCTTAAACTCAAGTAGCTTTTTAGTAGATCCCCGGGGGAGTTCTTCTGTAAAATACTACAATTTACAAGTGGGTTTAACTACAACATGTTGCTTTTCAACCACAGACAGACAGGAAAAGATCCAATTGACACCTGCTTCAGAGAACAAATGGGACACAAAAGATGAAACTAATTTCAAAGGGTCTATTTGTTTGTCTCTTGTCATGGATTAAACCAGGGGGGCTACTATTTCAGGATGGATTCTGCTCCCATTCCAGTCAATGGGAAAAAAAAAAAGCCTATTTGAGTGAATAATGCAGAACCAGCCCCTTGGCAAAGAAAAGAGTTGGTCTTTGCTGAAATTTTACTGACAATGCTGCAGTAAGAGGGGATATAGTACTTCTGAAATGCTTGATTTTGAAGCCAGATGTTTGAAATTTGAATATTCACACTTGCAGAACTTTAAACAGACCAATGAAAGTTTACTGAAAAACAATTGGGAATACAAGAATTTTTTTTAAGAATGCAAAGAACCACAGTGATTTTTAAAAATAGGTTTCAAATTATTTGATTCATGTCTAACTCAATTTAGAAAATTCTTCCTGTCTAAAGCAATTTCTTCCTATCTAAAGCAATTTGTGTGTGTGTGTAAGAATAGAGAAAAATTGCTGAAATTATGCTTTTTAGAAATTCAAACCAAAGGAAAAAAAAATACTACCTCGTTGCCAGTAGTTTCATTAAAGGACATAAAGAGATGCCAAATCAAAAACTCCAAATCCTGAATATGCTTAACAGTTTGTGTGCAGAGGTTGTGTTTACAGAGCTCCCCTAAACACGTGCCCATTTTTGCACTTTCTGTTTTGGTCCCTGGGTGCGGGTGATGTCCTGAGCACCTCGGCTTCAACCCAGCTCTGCCTGCCCAAAGCAAGAGAAAAAAAATCCCTGACATGAACATTTTGGCAGCTCTTTGTTTCAAAGGGAGCAGAACTTTGTCTCCTGCTTGCTGTCCTTTGATTTTTGTGGATGTGGCGGTGGCCTGGGTTTCCAAATCCCTGTTCCTGCCAAGCAGCCAGCCAGAGTTCATCCTCACAGACCTACCTGCCTTTAATCCCCTGGAGCTGCACCGAGTTTGGTCCACACTTAAGCTTTTGGCTGTGTATTTAATCACTGGGGGGCTGTGGGAGTTAGAGCCTGGACTGTAATCTGCTGTTCTGTTCTCACTGTGCATCTCACAACTGCTTTTTTCCCCCTTAAAACCTTCAAACTTCGAGCTACTTAAGTGTACTGAATTAGTGGGATATTTTTTGAACTGGCATTGCTAATGATGACATGTATAGAGGAAATAATGAAGTCCAAGAGGCTCTAAAGCAGAAGGCAAACACTGGTAGCTGCAGATTTTAACTCTCAGCTCTGAGCAGTCCAGCTTCAATAAAGAGGCCTGAAAGCTGCATCTGGGAGTGTCACTCCTGGTGGCATTTGCTGCTGCAGAGCACCCAGAGTCTGGAGGCCACCCCTGTCAGAGGTGGCTGCAGAATCTGAGCTGTGTAGGCAACAGAGAAGCAGCCAAACCCGAAACGTGTCACAGAGCAGTAGCTCCAGCACACAGAAGGTGATGGTGCACAGGTGCTAACTCTGAATTTCCTGCCTTTTGTAGCGAGTGTTGGGCTCCTTCCAACCACATTAAAATGCCATTAAGAAATAATTTCATGCTAAACGCTAGGTTTTGGCATGCATTTACTCACATGCTTGAAATCTGATTTCTGCCTTTTTAACTCCCAATTGCTCCTCGAAGCTAAAGGACACAGGAGTTTTACATCAGTTTAACTCTTCTCGTTTGAAACTGGTATGACTGGGTTGTAGCTGCCCCCTCCCTGCAGGTAGGGATGATGCAAACAAAGTGTTTTCCAATCCCCAGGAAAAATCAATACCAGTATACAGCACCTTTTGCTGTTAACCTCCCTTTCGTCAGGGTTTTCACTAACTTAACAGTTTCAACTAAAAAAACCCACACCCCCCGACTGAAATAGATAAGAGAATGTATGTGTAAAAAAGATACAGGATATATAAAGCCTGTCAGGCATGGTCATTCCTGCTTAATAATGCAATTAGAGATATTAGGTGTGAAGAGATCAATTGGATGTGTGTGAAATCCAAGCTGATGACTGTAGATTCATAAACAAAAATAGCAATATTTAAAGGCGCTGAGCCTGCAACCTGCCCCAAGAATCCCAAACTCACCCATGTTATATGACTGCCTGAAAAACTGATTATAACTGGACACCATCTTGGGGGAAAAATGAATCTGTAAATGTTTAAATTGCTCTGGTTTGTCTCCTTCTTGTGGTTATCAAACCTACAGTATCTTTACAAATGACTTAAGTATGGCAGTTTTAATTCTGTCTCTAGTAAACACATGTCAATCCCCTCAGAAGCAGTAGGACTACAAACAGTTCTGGTTTGAGTAGAGCAGTGATTATATCTGTAATGGCATCTACTTATTGTAAAAATCAGTATCAAATCAAATAGTTGATACAATCCCTAAAGAAATAGAGAACTTGCAAGAATAACATGAAAAGTGATTTGATACCACTCCAGTCCACTGACATTCTCTGATTGTTTCAGCAAAATACCAGACAACGCTTACCTGGCCTTGCAGAGAGACTCCTGCTGGAGCTGATGACATGAACTGAACAATCAGGGCTGAAAGGGCAAAGTTCTGCCACTGACTGAAAATGATTTAAACGGTAAATTAAAAAAAAAAAAAGTAGACTAATCAGAAAAATTCACACACACACATGTATGTATATATAATCCAAAGAAGTGACTGCTAAATTTAGCAATCAACCAAAAAGATAACCCAAAACTGGTAAAGTTAAACAAAGCTGAAGGAAAGCAGGAACTTTCCCATGTGACCTAGAGGAAAAGGAAGGAAGGGAGCAGACATACAAGTGGATTGAAAAAGGTCTAGTAAAGCAGCAACTGGTTTGCACAAAGGGAAATTACCTCTTCCATCCTACTGGACAGAGAGAATGAAGCATTATTAATTGACATGAATTCTGGAAGCAAAAAGGACCATGCTTTTAAATAAATAATGCCTAACACTGTAGAAATGAGTAGTGGGATTCAGACAGAAAAGTGTTGAAACCAGAAGAACAAAAAATTTCTCTGCAAATCTAAGCATTCTTATGTGACCAAAATCTCTCCCCTGTATAGCATAACATTAGCAAAATCCGTGGCCTTGCATCTGGTTTTTAATGTGGAATGCTGCATTTATTTTACATGGATATCTCTGCAGTTCCTGAGCCTACTGACATTATTTTTGCTTTCTTCAGCTGCCTGTTGCTGCCCCACAGATTCATAAACTGCAGGCTGAAAATCTCTTTTCTAAAGGATTTCAACCTTTGGAGCTCAGGACACGGTCATCGCAAGACCAGTTTAAAAAAAAAACAAAACAACTAGTGATGGGAATGGAAAGATTCTGCATTGGACTTAATTATCTAGGGCAAGGAGAAAACATCCCTTTCATCCAGGAATTGCGTAATTGTCTATTATGGGCTACAGTCTCTGCTTTAAAATGAGTGACAAAACTCATACTGAAATAAACAGAAGAAGGATTTTATTGACCCATGAGGGTTCAGGCATTTTGAAGCATCTGATTTGCTGATTGCTGACAAAAAAGAACATGGGAAAAACAATTCAGTACTTAGACAATATGCTTGCAATGACTGATAAGCCTCCCTCTCCCCCAAAAAACCCAAACCAAGAAAGAAACCTGAGCTGATGTCTCCACAGTGCACATGTGTATTTATGAGAGTAAGTTTGCTTGTTGCCCAAGTGGAAGTCCAGGCCATACAGAGAAAATAAATTTTGTATGTAATTTGGGGGTTTCCTCAAGCTCAGGAATGTGTTTATTTATATATTATTTAATAGAAGAACAGTATAGGAAATAATCAGCACTCAAAAACTGGTCAAGGCTATCATTACAGATAAAGAAACCAGGCTAAAAGACCAAAGTGTTAGGCTGACAAAGTGGATTTTAAATTAAGTTTTAGCTGGAATGAGTTTCTAAAGCTATTTTTAGCCTCAACCATGTGAGAAGCACATGGCTCCATAAATACATTCCCCTCAAGAATAAGTTAATGGGGGTGGGGTGCGTGGACGGAAACAACCTAAACAATTCATTTAAAGTTAATAACCGAGTCAAGAATTTTATAGCTTTGTTTTTGAAGCATTTGTCATTAAAGTGTGATTCACTTTTGCAATTACATCCATTCACAGACCAGCAGTGCATGGGACAGTGGGCTGATGGGAGGGTTTGAGTGGGCCTCTCTCAGCCTCTCTGGCCCACCCTGGAGCTCAGCAAGAGGGGAATTGCTCAGCATTTTGCTGCAGTTGTGGTAGGCTCTGGCTCTGGAACACCCCACAAAGGAACCTGCCTTTTCCTCTGCTCTTACAGAGAGGGTTTTGGGAGAATCAGCCTGAATGAAACCCTCCAGGCATCGCTTTGGAAAACTGCACATAAGCAGGACAGTAAAGAAAAGAACAAAATAAAAACCCAGACATTTTCACCAAATATACAGGGAGGGACCCACTGAATGCCCTAAACACATTTGGTCTTCCAGCAGAAGAGAGCACTTCCAAGAGAAAGGATTTGTGCAACACAGTCGGTTTTCCCAGCTACATCAGCAGACCTCACATAAAGGCCATAGTTCCTCTACAAACCTCCTCTCCTCTGGGTAGAGATAAAGATGACAAAGGATTTGTGCAATTAAAGAGTATAATTATGTCCTCAGTCTTCAAGGGTTTCAGTCAGGAGATGCTCCTTAGCTTTAGAAAACAAGATAAAGAGGCAAAAATTAGAGAGAGATAGATGGGACTCTGGGGCTTGTTTATTCTGGTTCATCCCCTGACCCAAGAGGTCACAGGCCAGTTGCTTTGGTGCTGCAGCTCCCTGGGTCTGAAGGTTGATGAGCAAATCCAGTCCTGGCATGAGAGCAGACACGGAGGACTTGGCTGCTTCTTCAAGAAAGAAAGAGGCATTTTGCTTGTTTTGTTAAGTCACCATGGACATCAAATTGCTATTGTCATGGTGAATTTGGCTCCCAGTCTGGAGGTGATCCTCTTGAGGGATCTCCAAGACCATCTATGGCCAACAGGGTCATGGAGCAAGAGCAGCTGGACCTCTGTGCTGATGAAGGGTCTGGAGGACTTAGTTGTCTGTTCCAGTTTTGCAGATTTATTATTTATTTTTTTCATGTTGGATGGGAGATGTAAAGGTTTCCCCCTCAGTTTTCATGACTGCTTTGTTACGTGGGATTTTCTCTGGTACGTGATCCCCCTAAAGGTTAAAGTAAATGCAGAAATCCAGAAAAGAGGCTCCATTAGCTGAAATGGCAATGAATTGTAGTTTTTGGCATGCTGAAGCCTGGGTTTCACCTCCCTGCTCTATATATTCATGTGTGTATCTCTGACTATGGATTTCATTTTCTTAAACTGTACAGAGAAGTTTATCTTTGGTTACTTCTACTATGGAAGTTACTTCTGCTGGCTTTGCCTCTTTTCAACCTACAGATCAAAGACATTATGTAAAAACAGCACAATTATGACTAAAATAAACACTTTAAACTCTGTTACTGTGATTTCATCCAGATTTTTTTCCCCCTAGGTTTGTATTAACACTCATGTGACTCAATCAACATTGGTAGCAATCCCCTGCTGATCCATCATTTGTACCCAGAAGACTTAACTGGTGCAACTTGTATTTTATTTCCTTTTTCCAGCCTGTCAAAAGTACATGCCCCTATGAAATGTACATGTGATACTTAGAAATCAAAAGAACAGCTAATTAATTACATCCCACCTCCTCATATGGAAAATGGATCTAAAGTAGCATCTAAAACACAATGCGTTTGCTTTAAATAGCCAAATGCTGAGGGACCAGAGAGATCTGTGGGGAATTTTTGGCACCATATGAAGATTCTTTCGGGCCTCGAATCCCCCACCCTTGAATTCTGTGGTGGGTTAGTAGGGAAAGGATATAAAAATGTGGAATTTTTTAAAAAGGCTTTTCTCTTTGTTTTCTATTCTCCTTGGCTGCGCTCTTATATTTTAATACCGTATAATAGTAAGGAACAAGGAGGGTCATTCAAAAATATTTTTTAATCTTTATTAGAAACAGAACTGCCTTTTGATGCTGCTGGACCACATTTACCTACAAAGCTCTAAAATGGCTGAAAGAGCTGCAACCATAACTTCTACTTAGGGGTTTTGAGGGGTGCCCACACAAGTCTGAATGACTGCTGGCAGTGGGGAATGCCAGGCTCTCACTAACTTTGTACGTGGTGCTGACCACTTCAGTATCGAGGCATTTCCCTGGGGTCCAAAATTAGATACCAGCGTTGCTCTTTTGCTTCGGAAATAAAAAATATGCTTTGCTTAGGCCTGACTTTCTTCCACTTAAGCCCCCTGTCATTAAGGCATATTTCACTTTAATTTACCATGATGGGACAGTGTGATGAATTTAAGGGTTTTGGTGAATGAGGAGGGGATTGCTCATGTATTAATAGCTATGAAGTGGAACAACAGCAAGAAATGGAGTGAACTTTGGTCTTTGCTGTGATGGGAGTTAGTTCTCTTTCCTCCAAGAGCACATGTACATTTGGGCTTCTTTATGGCTCTGTACCTTGCCCTTTCAGACTTCATTCTACGCCCTGTACCAGAAAAGGAAATCTAAAAGTCCAAAAAAAGCTTCTGGAAGGGATAGGAAAGGTACAGGGAATATGAGGGTTTAGAATAGAAGGTTTCATAACTCAAAGGTATGAAGGCTGCCCCATCCTATTCCAGTAGTGGAGGTGGATGCCTGTTTGCTTTTCCTTCCTCCTACATGCTGCACAGTTCCAGCATCTATTGCCATTTGCACAAATGAACAACAGAGCCTCCTATCACTGGAATCCACGGATTTCCTCCACCTGTGATCATTTCTACTTCTTGCCCAGTTTGTAAAGCGTAATCCAACCCCCCAGTTTCCATGCCATGGACAAGAGCTCACATTTCCATAAAAAAGAAGTCAAACTTGCTGCTAATGCTTATTCAAACTGATCAGATGATCCCAGTGCCTCACTTAGGCACACAGGCACAGCTCCTGCAAATTGAACTGCTGGCATTGCCTCATATCCCATATGGAATGTCACATCAGACTATTAGGAACATTAATGTAAACTAGCAGTCATGTTTAAAAACAAGTAAACAAGAATTAAAGAAAGCCATAAAAATTAGAAATGTGCAATTTTACAAGGAGCAGTATGAAAAGAATGGCAATTTGCCTTCTATAATGCATGAAAATGTCTTTTGGGCTTCTCCATTCTTATTTTTGATCTTGAAAAAACATTCTCAGATGATTAGAGAGAAAAGAAATCACTAATATAGAGTAAAAATGCCATTTTAAAATCCCATGAAACATTCTCATTAGACCATATGCGTGCTACCTCATGCTCTTTGATGAAGTTACAATTGAATTTTTTTCTCCTAAAGAATGGGGAAAATGCAACTCCAGTAAATACTATGTTCCTACCAAAACAAATGGATCAACAGCATGTCACCCTGAATTATCTTGAGAAAAACATCCAGCAGAAGTTACAGCAACATCACAGATATGCAGACCAAGTATCTTAAACCAGTCAAAGTATCTATTATTGCTTGTTTTTATCTTTCTCTAAAGGGAAGCTATGTTTGACCTCTAAGGAAGGTCAACAACCTAATTATTGTACTCGAGACAAAGCTACTCTGTGCACAGGAAATGAAAGCTAGAGAGAACCACTTTGAGAAGAAAGACGTTTTACTCTCTTAAATAAATGAGAGCTGAAAAATTCAATATTGTTTTCATCCTGACCAAGCCTTCTGGCTGGATGCTAAGTGATGTTCATTGGGTAAAGACAGGAAATCCAGGAGCCTTCCTGCCTTTGCAAGACAAGAGTCGTAGCAGGGCAAATCTGCTTGGAAGAGGTAAAAGAAAAAAGTCCATAGAGGGAGGGCTCTCATAATCACAATCTTTCGTTAGCAAGCCAAATCCACTTGCCTGAGAAATAAACACATTGAGGCATTTTGATTAAGATAAATCCATTCACTTCCAATTCTTGGACACTGCTTAGGAGTGGACAGCTTGGCTCTCCTAGAAGGTTGCAACTGGAGGAACAAGGAACAGGCAGGAGCAGTCAGTGACACGTGACAAAACTCTGTGACGTGCCCCTTTCTGGCAGAGCCCCTAACATTAATCCAAACACACCAAACCAGAAAGAAATACAACCAAGCAGGCAGAAAGGGATGTGTCACCATCACACACCATAAGCACTGTGCTCTGGTGCTGAGCTATCCAACCAAAGTACTGCTGTGCCAGCTTGTGACTCTGTCCTCACTTTTGCTGCCACACACAGGAGCTACAAGAGGTTTGGTTGAACTTGGAGGTGCCTTCAGTAAAAATCCTGTGCTTTTATTCAGGTCTGAGCTGACTTGTGCTCATCAGGCCAGAAGGAAGGACAGGCTGTAGCTGACAGAAAGCAAGGAAAGGTACAGCAGGAATGTGCAGCATTAGGACTACAGAGGGAACCCAGCTTCACCAAAAAGCTCAGAAAAAGGACGCTATTCACCAGTGCTGGAAAGACATGAATCTTTTAACAAGGATGAGCTGGCAAACACTGTAAATTACCAGCAACAAGGCTTTTCCAGATAGGAAAATATGGCATTCCCAGTGATTAATGCAAAGTCTTCAGCCCTGCTCTGGGTATGGGGGGTGGGTGTCTTCTTTACTGCCAATCACATGAACATTCAGATAAAAACAATCCTGGAGTGCTCCTAGTGAGAGGAACATGGGCAAGTGTGTAAGTGTGCACTACCTCTTTCTAGAGCTTGACAACACGTCTTTCCAGTATTTGTACCAACAAGCAAGCACCTCCATAGAAATGGCAGGATTGTCACCAGAGCAGTGTTGCAGCTTCTCCTGCGGTTAATGTGCTTCTGGAGAAGTCCAAGAGGGTAAGAAAATCCCTCTGACTCTCCATCTGTTGTATATCCCCAGCTGTGGGGCTGGCTGATGTTCATTTCTGGCAGTTTACCTGCTCAGTGATGACTCAATGGGATGTTTTCCAAGAGCATCCCAGTGATTTACAGATTGTGTTGCATTTTCGGATGTCACACAGTACTTGGGAGGCTGTATTAATTAGCAACACAAATGGCAAATCATTAAGGTAGGGGACCTGTGGAAAAATCAAGAGCAGTCATGTGATAGATGAAAAGCTATCCCAATCCCCATTCACAAGGAAAATTACTTTAGTTTGCACAGATAACTTAATCCTGGCATTTTTTACCATTTGAATACCTGAGAAATACTTTCTTACCTAAAAGGAAGAACCATATGAACTGCTCAGTCTTGAAGGGTTTATGAGCTTCAAGAATGCAAGACTGCAAGAATGCAAGACTGACCCTTTCCAATCAAACATCACCATTTATCCACCTGATCTTTAGTGATGTTTTGACTCTGATTTCCACAGGGCCTTGCTTCTTCTCTTAAAATTGGCAGAGCTGCCCTAAAACTTGGCCTCTTGTCAGGTAGTTGGTGTGATAACTGGCAACCTTCAGGATATTCACTACAGATGGTAAGGCATTTCAGAGGGAGAAGAAACATTTAAGTTTCAAGTTGAAAATCAGATACTTCTGCCTTTTTCCAGCTTGTGGGAAAATGGGGAAAAACTGTCCTAAGCAGGCAAATTTTCACTGAAGTCTACACAGTGGCTGAGAACAGAGTGTCTGGCTAATGAGAACAACTGATTACAGGGATTTAACACAAACAGATTTTAGGAGGACTGAGATTGGATTTAATCTGTTCTTGTGCATGCATTGACAAAGCCCACAGCCTGTATCTGGGCCAAGGCTGTCACAGTCACTGCTTCCAGGATGTAAACTGTCATCTGCTCTCTTTGTTCTCATATGTATGACCTTGCATTTTGCTGGTTTAAAACACATGTTCAGAGGAGTCCACTTTGCCAAGTGTTGCAGTTTGCCTCACAGACTTGACCTGTCTTGTTTATTTACCACTGTGGCATATCTGCAACTTTTCCAGCAGCTGATTTTTTTTTTTTTTCTTCCAGATCCTTGATAACAATAATGAATAGCCTGGGGGCAAGAACAAATCATTACAGGACCTTGATAAAAATACCCTCCTGATACCTTTCTGTTATAACAATTTACTCACTTTAATATGTGCTGCATCTTGGGTAATGACATGTAACAATTATTTTGTACCACTAGTTTTATGATCAAAACTACACTGACTGGTGTCATTTATGTCACCATCTCTTGAACTTAATGGTAGCTCCTTTGTGCACCTGATTTTCTTGCAATTGTCAGAACTGACATCAGGTTCACTGGCCTGTATTTCCTTGGGGACCCTTTGATAAAGGGGTCACCTCCTTCATCCTTCTAAAATAGTGGAGCATTTGCTCAGTTCTAGTCCTCTGGAATTTCCCATGTACCTTAGGAGGTAAGAGGGTCCCCAAGAGACGTTGATATAAAGTAGAGCATGCTATAAACAAGAGACAAAAATCTCATCCTTGAGGCTTGGACACAATGTTGTAACACTTGGTTTCAGCCAGATCAGGATGGAAATGGATAGTATTTGTTCCTGTGGTTTAGTAATCTGTCCTGGTTTTGAATCTGATGTACTCAGCTTCCTTAAAGGTACACTCAATTTCTGCAATTTAAGTCCATCTAAAATCTCCAATGGCAAATTGCTGAGTGGTGCTGACTCCAGCAGCAGCATGATGTGGCTGGATTGCCAAATTTCCTGGTTTTCACCTGTTATAGTAAATTTCCTGCATTTCCACTAAACTGTGCCCCAGCTTACAAACAGCAGCACAACTGACCTGATTTGCAGGATTTTATGAGACCCCTTAAAGCAGGCAGTTTTACCTGGTTTTGAGTTTCATTAGGAAAGCTTTGCTCCAGCTTCAACTGTTTTTAAGGGTACCAGGGCCTGTTAAAACTGGGGACAATGATCCATCCTTTAGGAGAACACCACAGCATGGAGACATCACTAGGAGAAAGTCTTTGACAGCAGACATGTTTCTCTAACTTTCTGTCAACCTAATTTTACAGGCTAACCTTTGAAATTATTTTACCTAATTTTTACCACAGAAAAGGAATTGTCTCCTGTTTTGCACTTCTGTATTTTAAGGCTGTGCATACATGGAACCATTTAAATAGGATAGGAGAGTGGCACTGAAATCACAGAGTGCCTCTGAAGGCCTGACAGATAAACAGATAGCAAAAAAGTGAGTTCCTAGGCAGTGAGGTGCAGCAGTCAGTAGATAGAGCTCTGAAGAACAGCATGAAGCATGCCCTGCAAGTACATGCAGCTATGTCCAGTTGACATTTCTCCCATAAACACCAGAGAGAAATTTATGCTACTGAAAATGGAGCCTGTCTTTGACATTAAAATAATCTGAAATAAAATCCTAAATTGTAAAGGAAAAAGGGTACTTAAACATTTATATCAAATTAGGACAAATCCAGCAAGACAGAGCTTTTTGGCTAATGATTCCATCTTTAAGAGACTGCCCATAGATTTTCAGAAAACACATAGATTCAGCTGCTTTAGCTGATTCTTGTGGTGGGGGGAAGAAAAGAAAAAATACTTTGCTAGGAGTTAGAGATCCCTCTTGTCTTTTTTGTTTTCTTTTTGTTAGGGTACCTCCTATCTGTTTGCTCAGGATATTATTTTCCTTTCACCAAGGAGTATGGTTTTCACAGACACTCTGTTTACATGGGCACAGGGTCAATCTCTGTGCATTTTCTTCCACCACTACTCACAACAGAAAGAAAAGAAAATTGCATAATCACAGAAGAGCTTTCACCACTACTTTTAGGGCTGATCCAATATCAGCAATCCTCTTTCAAGAATAACTCCCACTCTCAACACCAGTGATGTAGAACTAGTCTTGATTCTTCATTAAACATCCAGAGGGCCAGATGTCCTGCAGGAGTGTGTTAGGGTAGAGGAAGCTGAGCTCAGAGAGAAGGACCTCCTTTTGATCCATAGTTCCTTGCAGTTCTTGTGGACTCTGAAGGTTGGTTGCCCCAGATGAAGCCTCAAATGCACCTACAGAGACAGATTTCTAAGCTGAAGAGACAGTAGCAGCTCCACATCTTCATTTTCACACCTATTTCTTTAAAGATTTATTCAAGAGATCAAGGTCTTTGACTGATGCCTTTCTGTAAATCAATGGCACTCCTGTTCAGTGATTACCCATTGCAATATCAAATTGACCAAAAGGTTTGGTGAACAAGTTTGTGAGGCATCCCAGTGGTTTAGAGAGGGATGGAGAGCTCCAGCTATTACAGCTTGCTATAAATAAATTTATTCTCTAAAAAGTTCCTTCTAATCCTTATATGGCATTTCAGGACATATCCTATATCTGCTTAAACTTTTTCATTGATGTTCCTCAGAGCTGGACTGAGCAGTGATGCAGTAATTCAACCAGACCACTCGGATTCTTGGCATTTCACACAACACAAATTTAGGAGCACCAGATATGACACACAGCAAGTGGCCAGGCAGGGATAGCCAGCCTCTCTCTCCAAAATGACAGCAGTGGTGTTCCCAACTGCACTTTCCCTCAGGTGTGTTATTAGATCAGGAGTAGGAACCACCTGTAACAACTGCCTGGTTCAGTTAATTTCACTGTAATCACACCCCACATCTTCTCTGACCTAATTGGGTGCAAGATGTCAGCAAAAATATGCTGGCTCTCTCTGGCAGTATTAATTCTGCAAGCCATACAGATATTATTCCAAAAAGATGGAAACCAGTTAAAAAGAACATGTCTTTTGTCTCCATTAATAACAAAGGGTGGAATTTAATGTTATCTTGATGCATTTGCTGCCAGAAGAGTTTCTTTTAAAGCACAAAAAGCCAGTGAAAATCAATGTGTTTTATTGACATAGGCCAGAGAACTTTAAGAGACTTTGCCATGTCCATAGAGATATGGGCAAATCCATCAATTTCTGTCCTTAGCCCATGTCTTGGGCTGCAGCAAACAAGCACTGCAATTTATACCAGACATTGGAGAATATGGATATTTTCTCTACTACTCAGCTCTGGGAAAGGATAATTATTTTAAGCAAAACCAGATGAAAATCTGAGAATATTTTATGATCTACTTTCATTAAAAAAAAACCCAAAAAATAAAAATCTCTATTAGCCTTAGAACAATGGGGCCAACTTCACACTTGGGGTAACATGACTGACATCAGTAGAGCAGTACAATTAATTTGGCCCATGGGATCTACTTGAAAATATAACATACTGTCACAAGGATGACAGCCAGATTCTGTGGAGTAAATCTTTCTATACCAACTAATTTGGCTTTAAAAAGACAGCGCAGCTGTACAAGCAGCAATCCAGTGGGCTGGATGTTCAAGTGCAACTCTGCTCACATCTGTACAGTAAAGTTCAGCTATAACCATGTGAGAATTTGGCCAAGTGCCTTTTCCAGACCAAATGAGAGATCAGAATATAAGTATTATTAGGCACCGAAATGATACTTGAGTGACATTCATAAAAACAAGAGAAAGATGCTGTGAGGTAGGATTCAAGAATGACCAGGTAGCCAAAGATCTAAGTGAAATGCTGATATCCCTTGCTAATCCTTTCTTATCCTGTCTCCTCTCTCTCCCACCAAGGAGTCTCCTGAAGCATGTTAAGCTGCATGGAGGATCAGAAAAAAAAGGTAGAAGGCTCTTTTGCTGTTTCTGTCGTCATTTATTTATTTTTAAACAAAAAATTCTTGTCCCTTGCAGTGATGACGTTTTAATGAATCCATCAATCACTGCAAACTCCAAACTAGAATCCTACATAAAAGAGACGTATTTGTAATATGTGACCTAAGCCCATACCTAGCAAAATTAGTTCTCAGGGAGACAATGGAGGTCTTTCATTGCTGTCTCCATGGAATCATAGATGATTAAGCTGGACAGGGCCTTGTGGGTCCTCAAATCCAAGCCCATACACCTAGCATCACTTTATCCCTGCCCTGTTCCCCTGAGTGTGTTATCTAATCCTTTGCTGACTGATTGTGACCCACCCTACAACTTCTCTTCCATGGGAAAATTTCCATTGTGTGTTGCCTAAGCAAGCTCTTGATTGCTCCTCTAGGTGTTCAGTTCCCCTGCATCAATTAGTTTCAGGGTGTTTAGATCCAGGCTATCTCCCGTCCCTTCAATTATTTTAAATCTTTCCAAAACTGCCTTTTATCTTTCCTGGTTTCTCCCCCATATGCTGTGTACATCTCAGTACTGCAGGTTCTGGTACATCAAACCTCTGCCACCATGTTGGGCTCCTCAGGGCACATTCATGGTCAAATCTTTGACTTTATTTTGTTGCTTCCATAGGCAGCAAATTTCACTAAGTCATGAGTCATTTTTGCTTCTCTTTTTACGGCTAGCAGACCCATCACAGTTTGCTTCCATTTCATTTGCACCATTTCTCTCAGGTAGATGTTTCAGAGCTCTCACTTGGTGCTTTCTTACCACAGCATTGTTTTTCCTTGCCTCTTGTCCTGTGCCTACAAGATCTGAGCTTATTGCAGACTGAGAGGACTACATAAGTTGTGAGGTCAAGGAGATTCTCCCTGGCCACTCTTCTTCCCCAGGACTCTCCCCAGTGACATCACTGAGATGCAAGTCCATAAGACGATCATGAAATTAAAATTTGACTTAGAGAAGATCCTGACTCCACATTCAAAGCTTCTGAGCTCTCCACTCTTCAGTGACTGTTGTTTTGGCTGCTGGTGATTTAACTGTAGGCAGATGAGAAACACACTCAGCATGCTGCATCCATGGCCAACTCCATGGACAAATATTCCTGCTGGCTTCAGAAGTATCAAAGAAAGCAGTTGCTGCTCCCTCGTGGTCATCAGCATCATCCCTGTTTTGAAAGTTACTATCACCTAAACTTTGCAGCAATTTACAGCCTTCTATCTCCTGTCTGCCTACTGAGGTGCTTTTATCCATAGCTTGGTTAAGTCAAAGCAAACCAAGGTAAAGGAGATTTATTATTGAAATGGCTTAAGCCAAGCCATGTCTGCAGCCTCATGGGATGACTCCACAGGACTCAGACCAGGAGATTGTTACAAACAGTAGTTTCTAAAGCAACCGGGCAATCCTGAACTCCATGATTCCCCTTTGTTCTTTTGTACTTTATCACCACTTGGTAAAGTGTTTTCACTGACTACATCCCCTGTCAGTACTGTCTAGCATGACTGTGCAGCCATTTCATAACTTAGGTGGCCTCTTAATTTTTCAAGAACAGATAGAGACCAGAACACTTATATTGTATACAAAGCTTAGATGTTATCACACAGCTGAACTCCTTCTGTGCTCACCATGGATGGCATCACACAGCAAATCTGCAATTATAAAGTGAATGGCAATTCCAAAACCTTTAGGAAAAAAAAACATCTTAATGTGTTGAGACCACCACAGAATGAATACTTTGTTGCCAGTATTCCTTTCTTCTTTTGGGGTCCATTGTCCTTTGCTATATTCACCACCAGCATATTCCTTTACCCATCTGTTAAAACCCAGCTTGAAAATCAGACAGGGCTCTTGTGCCCATTTCTCACTGTTTTACACTTGAAAGCTGCCTTTACTCACTGCAGTTTTGAGTCCTGGAAGGCAAGTACCACAAATAGCCAAATGCAGCCTGCCCTCAGAGGAATCTGCTTTAGCTGCTTGCCTCTCAGCAGCTTCCTTAACAGGGCTGGTTCTGAGGATATATAACTTTTTTAATTAACTTATCATTTTCCATTGGCACTAGAAGAGTTTTGTGGAAAAAAGTCCCAGAGCATCTGTAACTTCAAGCATTGTCCTCTCTGGACTGTCCTCTCTTGGGGTTGTTCTTCACCTGTTTTCTCAGTATCACTTGGCCTGAATAGAAGATAATCCTTATTTCCACCAGTTTTCCTTATTTTCTTTGCCCTTGGTTCACATCTAACATTCCTACTCATGGAAGAACAAGGCATCTCTCTGCTTTTTGGCTCCACATTGCTCCTCCCATGTTCCAAACCACCAAGGAACCTGTCTGCTGCCGTGGACACCCCTGTCCATGGACACCGCCGGTGTGGTGGGATCTCCTCTCCCTCTTGTGTGAAAACCAGTCTGGTTTTTATTTCCCCCTTCATTCTCCTCTGTGGAGTCTCAGCCCTGCCTGTCTCCACTGTCTTGTCATTTGGTCTTTGGGGGGTAGTTTCCCTTCCTTTCTTCTTTGCCTCTGAATTGTCTTCCTTCTCCAGTTGAATAAATTTGTTGCTCAGCTTCATCTCTCCCGCACTAGCGAATTTCATCCTCTCTCCTGCCCTTGGCTAGATTTGTCCCATGGATATCCCTTTCCATTTTTTGTTCTCAAGGCCACCTTCTTATTGAGAAATTGTGTGCTAGTGTTGCTTCTGCTCTCTCCTCAGGGTGTTCCTCAATCACATCTTTGAATTCCTGTCTGAATTTCAAGTTCTGTCCACTTGTCTTTTTAGCACTGGCATAATTTCGTCCGTGAGTGTGGTCAAATTATGTTCCATATTTATATACCTTCCATCTTGTGCCACACCACCCTGATGTGAAACTGGGAGATTCTGCAACCATCCGTCATCCTGTGAACCCTTTCCTCTTTTGTCCCTTTCAAATTATTCTTCAGAAGAGCCTAACTGAATTAGGTACCAAAATTCCATGGATCCTTGCTAGGTGCATTGGTTTATAATACATGTTAGAGAAACAGGAGACTATCACAAGCTGTTAGGCAATAAAAATCCCTGCAACATAATCTGTTGTGGTTGGACATTTTATTGAAATCCTGGATAGTCATTTGCAAAAAAAGCTGACATGCAGGGTTTGGATTTAATCTTCACATTTCCACTCAAACTGTGGCATTGTTTGAACACAACAGCTTTGGGATCCTGGCAAAAGAGTAAAACTGTCCGAGCTGTTCCACTCTGGTTTGAATTATCTCTCTTTTTATTTATTTGTTTCTAGCTTTGAAGTCTGTGTACTTTAAAAATCAATGAACATTATATTAACAAGCAGACACTAATTACATTTTAACAAACTGGAAAAGCTTGGCTACAAATCTTTGAAAAGATAGATTCACATTTTAAAAAGCTTTCTAATCCAACTGGCATCATTCTTGTAAGACACTGACAAAGCCTGCACAGAATGGAAATGTTAAAGGAATCTGTTTACCAGAATTTTTTTCTATGATTTATAATTAGTCTTCATCATTGTACTGTTTCATGCACTAGGTCTGGTAAACAGAGTACTTGTGACTTTTACAGGATTAATGGAGACATTCTGAGATGTAGAAATTAAAAGACCACTCAGATATTAGCAACATTTCACTCTTGTACCTCTTCTCATCAGTTCAACTTACAGTTTTACAAACAAATTAGGATTGCTATCAGAGTTCTATAGAGGGATAGAAATGAGGCAAGGAACACTAATGTATCTCATCTGCAATTGCTTAGGAGAACAGATGCAAATCAGAACTGGGTCTCTTGTATGCAGAGCTCTAATTCTTAGGTTAGAGTGGTTCATTGAGCAGATTTTAAAATACGGGTATTGGAGTATGCAGTGGGGGTCGGAGAGTTTGTATCAGGATGTTCAGTACATCAGGAAATGCCAAAAATGTAAATAGATGATCCTGGAACAATAAAAAAATATCATGCCTCTTCTGGCCTCTCTGAGAGTAGCTGTGTTCTTGGTATGACGGTTGCTGGAAAAGCAGCTCCCACATGAAAGCAGGAACCCCAGCAATGCACGGAACAGTTTCTGCAGAGCAGGAGCCAAGACATCACGAGGTTTGTGTGGCAACAACAAGGGGAGAGCAGGACACAAGAGGACACAATCCTTGTGTCAGAGCAGGCTCCAGGAAACACTCAGGAGAAGCTATGCTTTTGAAATGTCCCCACTGATTTCATCACTTCCATGCATTTCCGAACAGCTGCTTGAGAGGTAAACAGACAAGGAACCCACTTCAGGCACATCAAAGCCAGCCTGTGCCAAGGAACACTTACTCACTGCTGTGTCACGGGCCATGTGGGGTCATGTCAGAACCCAACAGGCTCAGCAGGCCCCTCCATGCTCTGCTCTGAACTGGTGGGACAGAGAGACCAAAGATCAGGGCAACAAACTCGATGGCACATCATGGCATGAGAGATCAGTTCTGCGCTCCAGGAACTGGAAGATACAAACACTCTGGTCCACCCCCAGGATAGCAGAGTCAGCTCATGTCCATAGCAAATTCCTTGAGACAATTTCAATGGAAGCAATAGTAAAGCAGCATTGCTCCATCACACACATCAGCATTTCTCTGTTACTACTTGACTTGTGACAACTGGTTTTCTAGACTTTTCTACAGAGTCCTGCTTTTCCTGGCTACATCTTCTGGTTGAGCTGAATTGCCAGACAGAAGCTCATCTGCTGGAGTGACCTACAGTCTAAGTCCTGCATCTGCAAAGATGAAGACAGACTGTCATGCCTGTCCTGGAGCCACATCAGGTATGCCTGGCAGAGCAGCACAGGCAGTTGTCACCTCAGCACAGGCAGTCCCAGCAGCGGCATCCCAGCAGTTGGATGCCCAGTAAGGGCATTCCAACCATCAGTGATTCTGTGCACTCTTGTCACTAAAACAATCTCTGAGTAATTTCCAGCATCAGCACAGCTTGCTGTAGCTGATGGCTCAAGAAACCCTGGCCACCCCTGCAGCAGAAGCTGTAGAATTCAGGTATATTGATAACAATTAACAGTTTTGGGCCTTAGCACAGCATCTGGCAGAAGTGACTCTCTGAAAAGGTTCTGTGAATAGAGTACCAAATATCAGAGTCACCTGCTATGGCACCCTATCTATTCTCTTCATAAACAAACTGGAGCAACACAGGTAGTGGGATGTCTCTGTTTGCCTCCTTCCAAGTCACTATTTTGATATTAAAGAGCACATTTTCCACTATTCCATCTAGCTCATTAAAAAGATATAATAACTCCTGTAATGCTTGCACAAAAAGTCTCTGTACACAACTGGATCTAGTTCAAGTCTCCAGGTCTACCACTTCTCTCCAGATCCTGTGCCACTACACTTAGGCTTTTCATTTGGTTAGCACGTGATATAAATGGATTTATCTTTGCTTCCTTATGCCACTTGTCAGTGACATGCTACATATGTGGAAACACACTCCCCTCTTTAGTAAATGCTGAGCAACCAGCCTGACTCAGATCCCTGACTCCTGTTCTGAAGGTGCTGAACTATTATTTTGTGTGGTCAGGTGGATGGTGGTTTTGGGACCATCTTGACAAGTCTAAAGCTCTGCTTCCCAAATGGATAAAGTGAGTTCTCATTATCTTGTGACTGATCTGCAGGGAGCACAAACCACCCTGGATGTGTGAGTAAATGAGTGAAACACCTAGATGCTGTTTTTAAGGCATCTGGAGGCTTGAATGTTCAGCTGTCAATCATGGCATGGCATCTGCCATTTCTCAGCTGGTGGTGTGGTTTCTTTAAAATTTGGTCCTGATCTGTGTTTTAAATTGAAGAGCAATTAAACTTCATGCACAAATAAAAAGCAGATCATATATTAGAGAATCTCTATTGGATTTCAAAGTAGACTAGAAAGTACATAAACACCTTTAGTACAGACTGCTTTTCTTACATCACTACTTTATTCCCTGTCTCAGCAGGACAGGGAAATATGCAACACACCTTCAACCAAACACATTTTAGAAAAAAAAAAAGAAAATAAAACCCAGCTGAAATCCTACCTTAAATAGATCCACTCCATATCTTGGTCCCCTGTGAAGAGCAGCGGCTGTGAAACAGTCCAGAGACACCAAACCCCTCTGAAACAAATGCAGGCAGCTCACCTCACACTGACAGGTTCCTCTCACAATTGTACTCACAAGTTTTAAACCAAAGTAATGACTTCAAAGCAAGACTCAACCTGATCTACACTTGCATAAATGACAGAACAAGCCCATTCTTGGTTCAACAGCTTGGGCAGTTCAGATTCGGTTCAGCACAGGAATTTATCACCATCCACAGAAATATTTTTTACTTGAAAAGGAAAGATTAAAGTCTGCAAGAGCTGATGAGAATACCAGGAAAAGCAGGCAGTGAGGCAATGCCCAGAAACCCAACGGTTGCACTCAGGTCCACTGCAGCTGCCTGTGTGCTTCCCCCAACAGAGAACAGCAGAACAGAGAGAACACTAGAAAAAGACAGAAGTGGAGGGGAGAACCACCTTGACAAGTTTGATAAGCTCAGGAGATGAAGACTTTCTAAAAGGTGAGGAAGGATAAAGGTGCAGGAAAGGGCAAACAATTCAGTTTCTCTGTCAAAAAGAAACTCTAGAGTTTTCCCATATCATAAAGGTCAATCAAGATTTTACATAAAATAACAGGATGCAGCTTGCCCACAAAAAGTTAGTGTAGTTATAGTTAACATTTCCACTGGATTAAAATATGACAACTTAAGCATTTTTTTAATTTATGGAAGGCAGCTCTTCAAAACCTTCTAAAGCAATTAGAGAGAACTATCTTTTCCAAGAACATGCGTGCCTGAAGAGGGAGCACATTCTAGGAAATACGTGATCCTGTGCTAGAGGTGCAAATTCCCTAATGGGTGCTCTATCAGATTTTTTCAGACACCAGCTAAAATAGAGTCTTCAAATGCTAATCAACTCTAAATCTATAAAAATTGAAGTAAACCAGGAAAACCTCCACACTGTTAGAAAAGCAAGTGCCAGACTATAAACCTCATGGGGAAAATTTAGAAGACTGAAGTTCCTGGGGGTTTTATTATTGCATGAGTGGAGCAGAGATTTCTCCCTAACTGTTCCCCAAGCTCAGGGGTAGTCAGTCTGTACTTTCTCTGCTGTATAAGGGATGGAAGAAATCAGAAGAGAGCACATAATAAATCAACTGACAGTCTCTAAAAAATAGCTGTCCTGTCTCCTTAATATGAGTGAGAGTAATGTTCTGAGGGCAGGAAGAATTCGGCTTTAGACTGAAAACATTCCCCTATTGGGGTACAGAAAGTGATCACTCTGTAGTTTAATCAATCTCAGGCCTCTCTTTGAGGGAAATAGCATGTTGCCTGCAACAGTACATGTAATCATGTTTGCTGAAATATAAACTATGGCTGTATACCCCAAAATGGGAGGTCAGAAGTCAACTGAGGATCTGGCTGCAGATGTTCAGCAATAGAGATCAAAAAGCAATATATCAAATCCAGTACTTTTCCTCAAGGAACAGGTTGCAGAAATTTCTCAACCCATCTCCTTTCACAATAAGTGCACTCACCCTGCATGTAACAAAGCTGTGCACCACGAACTGCCAGGTTACTCAAAGGTGAAGTTCATTTGAGTTGAAGCTCATTTTGCTTCCTAATTTCTCCTTGTCCTGTGCTCGAGTATTTAAGTATTTATACAATGAGTTTGCTCTTATCCACAAACACAGCTCCCCTGAACCTCTGCAATGCTTTTCAAGTCCATCTACCACAGTGAAGAACCACATGACACACCACTTAGTCCTCCCCCAGCCCTTGATAAATATTTCCTAAAGCCGACATTGGGTATTACGGAATGTGTTGTAATCAATTCTTAAAGTTATAGCACCACTGGATTTTTATTAACTTGCACACCACCAACAAAAATCCAACAAAAAATGGGCCCTCATAATAAGTCAGCCTTGTTATATCCTGAAAGCTGCTTTAACAAGCAGGGAGTAATATAGTGTAATTGGTACTCCGCAATTTAATTGTTCTGTTCTTAAATCTAATATTGCAGCTGTGGGTTAAGTTTACACCACAGCTTTCAAGAGCACATGAAAGTGTGGTACATCTGTGCAACAGAAAGCTAAACATCTCTCATCTGATGTGTTTACAATGACATTTGATAGCGTGGAATTGTTTGGAGTTCATTCTTAAAGCTGCAGAACTGCTTTTCTACGCTGGGGCAAAAAAAAAAAAACCAACTGAAAAAGCCTCCAGTCTCCTTCAGCAGCTCAGCCCACACAACCCTGATGCTTGTGGCTACTGGCATTGCAGGGAAACTGCTGGCTGGAACAATACCTTCAGGTAGCTTTGAGCATTTGTCACTTGTCACTTGGGCAGTGCAAGGGGACAAGGGCATCTTCCTTTTCAGGAGATATAATAACTATTTGAAAAACAAACAACTCAAAAAAAACCAACCAAACAAACAAAACCCTGGACAGAACAACCCCTGATGCATAAAACAGACAAAAATATTTCAAGAAATGTTATTTCATTGATGACTGTAGCATGTATAGAAATGGTGGAGTTTTCTATTTAGCAGGTGGCAGAACTGCTTATGGTATCTTGAACTTCACATTCTGCATAACTAACAGCTTCAGCATTATGTACTTGTTAGGGAATTTATGAGGCTCATAAGTAGTTCAAGAAACTTAGGAATGGGCCCATAAATGTCATCTGCAGTTTGTGAACTGCAAGTATCTGACTGTTTTGATCAAGGTTTTTACGGGAAAGTTAAACGTTTATTAAAATTATTTACTACTGCTCCACAAAAAGGGAGCAAGCCTGCTGAAGAACTTAGGTACTGATAAGATGTGATAGGTTGTAGGTCAAATGAGTTGGCAGAAAAGCATTTCTGTTCATGTCTAAGCCCAGATTTTTGTACAATTCAAAGTTTAGAGTGCATTTAGTTGACCAAGGAAAGGTCTGTGGAGAGGAGGAATTTTCCCTTTCCCATAACCTGCTGTCAGAAATACATGATCTCACCAGGCTGCTTTTCTTGTTCTCAGCATTAGCCTTTTTCTAATACTTTCTGTCCTTGAAGAAATGCATGATAGTGCAACTTAGCTAAAGAAGTCACTCTCTGCTCAATCCTTTGTAGCAGTCCCCGTCGGTGTCTCGATTTACGCTCTTTAACAGATCAGTCTCACTGATGAAACTCAGCTATATTACACTGGAATCTATTAACTTTTTAAACTTTATTATTTCAGTCACAATTAAGACTATCTGAAGCCTCTTCATAAAAAAGGGCCATATCAAAAGCTGTACGTTAGCAACTGGATCAATGGATGCATTCATTCTGCATCAAAAATACCTTAAGAAGGACAGATCTCCTGGGGAGGCAAATCTGTATCAATATTTCAGTCTCTTGAACACAGAAATTTGATACAACGTGATGCAACATCTGAGCTTCCCCTCCTTTCAATTAACTGAGAAATAAAAATTGTCCTTAGAAGGGAAGAAATGCATTTGTATTGTTTAGTTTTCAGGTTTTCCGCCCTTTCATAGCATCATAATGTTCTTTCCATGGGTGGAAAACTTAATCTTCAAGTTCAAGCCCAGATTCTTCATACAGTTCAGGATGAGATGACTTGGAATACCGGGAATATTTCAGATGTAGAAAATCACCCAATTCATCCAGAGCATTCAAAACCTGCAAGACCATGATACTTTGTCAATTCTATTGGAAAAGAAATGAATTTCTACTAACTTCTACCTTACTGCAGAACAAGAAGATTATAAAAAAATCAATTAAAAAAAGTTTAAGGGACAAATGGGCAAATTTTGCATTCAGTCTACAACAGTGTACATCAGTGCAGTTGTAGATGTACAACAGCACCTATGAGAAAGGAATTTACTCCTTCAGTAGGTTATGGTTTATTAGTAAGTACCTTAATTGAGCACAGATGAAAAAAATTACTTTTTCCAAAAGCACAGAGAGGTAACAACCAAGACAAAAAGCTATCTTTGCTTGTGCAAAAGAAACATGTGAGGCTATACTTTAGTATTCCTCCATAGCTCCCAAAGACTGGAGTTGCCAATGGATTTTCTTAGCTAGTACTCAGCTCACAGTGCTGAGCAGAGTCAGCATAAATAGTCTGAATAGTTTAAGATAATTTTAGTGAATGCCATTATTTTATATATCACAGGGACAAATTTTTGTTCATTAATACTGTAATGCAATTTGATAAGCTGTGTCCCTAGCTCTCAGTGGATTCAAAAAGTAGCCAAGGAACTCTGTACCACAGGGAAGCAGCTCAGTGTTTTACAGCACCTGACCCCCACTCAAGAGCAGCCAACATTTTGGCATCAAAGAAGGAAACAGCAATTTTGATTTTGAGCCTATTTCTGTTCAGCCACTCAAACAAGCTCATAAACAAAAAGAAGTAATTTAGAACAAAAAGAAGTAATTTAGTAATGGTTTATACAGAAAAGATACCTTCCAGGTCATTAGGAAGTTATTCTTGGGAGCTTGCCCTTTCATGGAGCTTTTCTCTTTAGTTCCAGGCTGAGGTACAAAAGGGAAATGTTTTCATTGTGCTTGTTACCTGTTGTCACCCTGGGTTTAGGCACAGTCACAAAGTGCTTTGTCCTAAAAGCTTTCTTCTGCAAGTAATTAAACTCAGGGCATTTCCATTGCCCCATGCTGTAAGAGTGCCACGAGTACTGTGGCAAAAGCACAGCACTCCAGTGATGACAGGGGAGTGTCAGACCTTCCCTGGGAGCAGCAAGGTGCAGGCAGCAGGAAGTGAATGCACAATGACAGCCCAAAAATGAGGTGGGCTTGACATTGGGGGCGGGGGGAAAGGAAGAAAATCAAAGCAGCGACCTCAAGAGATGAATCTTCAGGCCAACTTCGTTGCCTGTTACCATAAGTTACATAAGCCAAAATGCTCACAGTCAAACAGCAAAAACTGGTAAGGACCAACACAAGAACGTAGCTATGCTCTGTTCTATGAAATACTACCTTTGTGGTATTGTACCTTGTTAATAACTACTGCACCTTTAAAAGCAGCAGGGATTTTACACTGCACACATGGAAGGCAGGATTTTGATGCTGTTTTAAATCTATCTACACTGGTATGGGAGCTGCTCAGCAGGGCAGGGCTCCAGTGCCCACATCCATGTACATCTCAGGATGCAAGAGGAGAGTCAGGAGCTCTCTGCAGGCCCAAGTGCTTGTCTGCATGAACCAGGGGCACATTTAACTCAAATGCCTCCCCGTGTTCAAGGATTTTTCGCTTTGACCATCAACACTCGTGCAAAGAGAGGAAAAGCAAAGCCTGAATTTATTGTTAAGCCTCTTTGTTTCATGCCTCTAAGTTGGCTTATTCTGAGAATGAAAGAACACATCTCAAGTCAGGCCAAAACCACCTTCGGCAAAAAAAGGAAATGGAAAATTTCAAAGAGTTTATTTTAAACACATTTCCATGTTGGAACGGAGGTTTATGATGGAAGTCTCAACACACTCTTAATGGTATTTCTGATATGGGAGAAAGATACAGAACTGAGACTGGCCAGACAGCAACAATTAAACTTGATTAGGTTCAAACAGTTCCAAATACTGTTTGCAATTTCCACCTGTACCCCCAAGGCTGTCCCATATACTTCTGCAATTCAAGAAACACATGGAAATATGGAATGGAAATATGGGTATGGAAAAACTTGATTTTCAATTATTTCCATAGAGTTTCAGGTTTCCTACTCTGATAGTTTTGATGTAGCATTTAACTTTTGTCTTGCTGTGCTTTTCATGTAGGTTTTTATTAGTGATGACAGATTTGGTCATTATTAGAAATAGAAGAACATAAGAAGTTAACTGTCTCATAATTTATTTTAGAAAATAAAATGTATAAGGCTCAAATGCCTTTAAAGATCAAGCGACAAGGCCAGAAAAACAAATGTAAAAATGAATTATTGAGATTCAAAGTAAGAGAGGCACAGCTTCTCCCAGGCTCCTTTGCACCTGAAGTTAATTTGGGCAGGACATCTGCTGTGCTTACCGTGTCTAACATCTCTCGTGTATGTGCAGCTGACACGCAAAACCGAGCCCTGGATTCTGTGATAGGAGTAGCTGGAAACCCAACCACGACCACCCCAATATTTTTTTCTAGCATGCGTCTTGCAAAAGCCCTAAGGAGAGAAAAAGTAGAAGGAGAAAAATCAAAAATAAATTATCCCCAATAAACTGAACACAGACAGAAAACATTCACATATAATGCAACAATAGGCAAAATCCCATTTTCCATTGATTGAATATTCCCACTGATTTCCATAAAAGCCAGAATTTTACCAGCAGGACTGAGATTCTTTGCTGCTTAGCAGCTCATATGGGTATCAGATACTAGAAATGTGATGGGACAGAGGGCTCTGCAGGGTAGACATAATTCATTTAAGTCAATGAAAGTCTCTAAGTACAAATCAAACCATGCAGGCATTCACAGTCCCTAAGGATGGAAGAGGTTGGGTTCATGGAAAGTATAAATTCTTGGTTCCTGAACATCAATAGGAGTAAACCAATCTGTGTGATGGTTTATTTGCTCTCAAAATTGCTCTGCCAGTTAGGAAGGCTTGTGTGGCATGTATGAGACCCAGAGCCCACAGCCACCCTAAGCTACCTGCAAATACTCCCTACAGCTCAACATCCACATTATGCTACTACTGACTTCTGGTCTGTGTGTCCAAGTCAGGGCACAAGTGCTGCTTGAAGGAACTGAATGGTAAAACATGCAAAGACCATTCCAAGATCAGATGGGGGGGAAAAAAAGCATCTATCTAAACCAGTTCATACATCAAAGGCAATGTGTCTCCTTCAATAATTACAAATTCAAAACCAAAAAAATTCAAATTCAAAATATTATCAAAAGTATTATTCCAGACCATATTAAAAAAGGAAAAGAGAAAAATTTTAAAATTCTGACATCTGGAACAACTCAAAATTAAACCTAGGGGCAAAAAGAAAACAGAACTAAATGATGAATTCAAACTACAGTGTATGTTTCTCCTGGGAAGCACCTACCACAGAGAACATCATCTTCTGCAGTGTGTACCAAATAACCCACAAACTTGAATAGTGCTTGTTTTGCCAGCAAGTTTTTTTCAGTACTTACCCTATCTTACCAGGCATATAAAGGAGCAAGGGAACAACAGGAGAATCATCATTGCCATAAATGATGAAGCCCATTTCATGCAGTTTTCGTCTGAAGTACCTTGTGTTTTTCTCCAGCTGACGCACTCTTTGGAGCCCTGAAATGAACCAGTCAGGAGAAAAGTCAGTGCAAAGATCATAACTGGAGTCTAGTCCCAGGCAAGAATCAGGGCTGGGGGTAACAGTCTGGCTGAAATGTAAATGTTGCTATTTGATTGAGAAGAAAAACATGGAATGAGCTAAATGCAACTACATTGATTATTATGGCATTGTAGGATGGATGGCTGATACTCCTGTACTTGTAAGGTGCCTGCCCATGGGCAGAAACAGTCCCTGTCTGGGGACAGACATGTGGACAATTCCCTGGACTTTGCTGAGCTAAATAAAGCCTCCTAGATGACACACACCTACAGAGAAGTACTGCAGACAGGACATGGAAATCGAGTATATTCTTTCTCAACATAACTGACCATTATCTCTGCATTGTCCCTGGCCTCATTTAGTCACGGATCCACAGGTGGGACCCCCAGCAAAACTGACAGGAGAGTTGAAAACAATTATTTTTAATAAAGGAAAAAGACAAAAAACAGCAGAGAAAAATGTGCTTGAAAAGACATTTCAGTCATTTCTTTTGCAGTGCCACAAAGAAGGTTTCTGACAAGTGCAATTGCTTCCCAACCCATGGCATAAAGAGGCAAGAAACACGCTCTACATTACTGTAGTAGGAGATATATGTCATATCACCACTCCACCTGCATTATATCTAATCAGTGAGCTGATCTATGTGCTGCTTTTCACTGCTGTGAGGTGCTGACAGGCATGGTGCCACCTCCTCCATACCCACATGCCTGCCCAGTACCAGCCCAAGTTCACAAGGCCAAATTGAGCCAGGTCTGTCACCTGCCTGACCTTGCCAGAAACAGAACTGCCAAGCCACTGTTAAGCAGATCGAGTCTCTAAACCTAATTGCTGTTCAGCAGCTTGTGTCTGCCCAGCAGAGGTGTGTGGTAAGACTGGGATTTAGCAGGACACAGTTACACTCTTAACTTTCATTTTCCTGCTGTTCATCAGCCCATACTTTCAATATCACTTACATTATGTCACCAGACATGAACACTGAAGCCTCCAGTGAAACTCATTTCCTCTTTTCCCTTTGCTTTTTCCCTTTGCCTTTGCGCAGATATTATGTTTTCACTTTCCATTTACGTTTTCATTTCATTTCCTATACGTTAACTTCATTCTTCATTTACCACGTTCTGCTGTCACCATTCTCTGACTGGATGCCTGTTTCCTAATTCCCCATCTTGCTCTGTGTAACCACAGTGGCCAGTAAGGCATTTGTAGCAGCTACATGCTACCTTTGGCAGATTTGTCCTCAGACCACATTATGCCCCCACCATCTGCTCTGGCTTTTCTTCCTTTTCCCTCTTGGCTGAAGTGGGGATCATCACACCTACAAGAACCTCTTTTACATTAATATTTCTGAACATGTGTAGGTTTAAACAAGATCTACTACTTAATTTGTTCTATATCCTCCCGAGTCAAGGTTCTGTCAGTGTTCTGGCTGGGAAATTTATAGGGAAACTGGGACTTGCTTCACAGTGTTCAGTGTTTCGCTTGAACAAATTAAAAGATCTCATAAAAACAGTGCATTTGTAACTTTATGCACAAAACTGCCCATGCAGACAACCTGTTCCTTACAGTCTCAGTCATTCAGTTTAAAGCACTCAGTGGAAGAGATCTGCTGTGTTAGAAAAGGCCACAAATAGTTTAACTATCTCTCTAATGCTGCTAAAGCAAAAACAGCTGTGCCAGAGCAAGGAAAACAAATGAAACACAAAAGCATCCTACTCCAAAGCTTTCCAGTCACTAATAAAAACAATAGTCTGTGGTATTTCCAAAAATATTTTTGGTGTAGTAGATCTCAAAGAAACAGGAGGAAGTATTGAGGGGGAGGAAGAGGAGGAGGGAAGGGGAGATGATGGTAAGGACAGGGAGTTAGAGAACTACAGAATAATGTAGTTGAAGTCTAAAGAGAGACTTTTTCCCTTGTTAGAAATTGTAAAGATGTTATTAGCACCTCCTCAATGTCCAAGTTAGGAGGAGGAGGGTGGGGGAGTAACCTGAACTGGGAACTCAAAGCCACTGCTGTCTCTTGCTATCTTAGCAGCCCCTGAGCTAGTTTCCAAACACTCAGTTGGAAAGCATTTGAAACTACTAGATTTTCAATTAGGGAAAGTTTTTCATAAATGCAGATGTTCTTGGCCAGTGCAGTTTAAGACTTGCTGCCTTCTCCTTTCTATTCATGTGTTTACCACAGAGCTGGAAACACAGTGTGAGCCACGCAGGATTCCAGGCTGTGCTGTTCCCTATTTATCAAACCATATGCGCAGGGCCCGGAGTTGAGCAGCTTTGTCTCTACTTATTTTTGGTGCTGGAAATTTAGACTCCAGCTAAGGAAACCTCAGAGCTGAAGGAGGAGGTTCAGGCAACCCCCCAAAAGTCTAACACCTTTTCCTTTTCAAATCCTCCTTTCCTGATTCTACATCCTCAAACAGTTTGTGATGCGAGATCCCCTTTTCAAGGGTCCCTATGGAGCTCATTTCAAGCCAGCCAGTGCTGATGCTAAAGAGCCACTTGAATGTTTTAGCAACATCCCAGAATACTAATTTCATTTGCAGGGATGCATATAAAGAGCCAAATAAAAGATCAGAGCACTCACATATATCTGGAGGGAAAAAAAAGCACATTAGGAGACAATTGCTACACACACTGTATTTGTGGGTGGCTGGCTGGGAGGAACCTATTTCTTTACCAAATGTCAACACTTTCCTTTCTCATGTTAAGTTTTGTGGTCAAAGACCACAAACACACATCATATACCCAGACTTCTTATATGCTGTCCCAATAAGAGCAATAAAACCATTAAAATTTGTAGCTGTATTTCAACACTCTTTTTTATTCTTTTATGGGACCTTCCAATGTCAGATAAGAAGGCAGATCTGAGCAAAATGTTTATTTTTGTCTCACTGCCCTGATTTTCCCCCCACACTGCAGATTAAGAGTGATGAATTCAGTTTAGAATCAGGTCTTAGTCCAAATTCACTGTGGGATGTTTAACTAAAAGCACTACATTTAGAAAGCATTTTCTTTGATTCCTGAGGCTGGGATCTTGCATTCTTTAATATTTATTGAGTGCAAATCTGCCGAGCAGACCCTTGAGTTAAAAGAATACAGCTGCATCTATGTAAGTGTAAGAATTTACCTGTATGGGACTAATTAGAGGATCAGGTCCCCAGACAGTAAATATATGTGTTACAAAATTCTTACTTTGCAAAATCCTTGAGGATTTACAGTCTATGCAAAGAGCTTATACCACAGCATGCAGCATATCCAGAGAGTTATATTCCATGAAATATGTGAACCACAACACAGCATATGTTTGGAAAAAAACAGCCTGGACAGGGAATACCAACACTCCTCTGTTTAAAGCTAAGCACACTAATGCTCCAGAGTATTCAGCTAAGGCTGAGAACAACTTTATTAAGTGCTCTATATCTTCTTATTGGCAAATTAAGAAGGGACAGAAGGAGAGAAAAGTGAACGATAAACAATTCCCAAATTTCACAAGTTATCCTCACACTGCTGAGAACACACACAGCTGATTTATGGGGATTTCTCTGAAATAAAGGATTAATTGCCTGGATGGTACAAGAAAAGCAGATTTACTGCATCAGCAATCCACCTTCTGCTGGCAAATTTAGAGTTTTCATTTGGTTGCACCACTTTAAAAATATTTGCTTTACTGCAAAGTTCTAAGGTGTCAGCAATTCTGGGAAAAATGCTGATTATATTTTTATGTGACATGCATCATTGCATACCGCTGGCTTTAGCTCGTTAATTTATGCAGACTTTTGGAAAGCTTTATAGCTCAAAATTAATATGGTTTAGCTGAAAGAAAAATACAAAAAGAAGGCGAGAGAGAGAGAGAGAAATAATAAAATGTAGTAGCTCATAATTTGTTTGAAGCAACAAGCTTTTTAAGAGAGCCACTTGGGGTAACAGACTTGGCAGAAGCTTTGTCTCATACTTTCAGGGCACCTGCCACCAGGAAGGCATCCTGACTACATGTCCAAGGGCCTGATCTTAGGCTGGCTTTACCTGGCACAGCTCTGTGCACTTCAGTAGAACTTCGCTGTTCATGCCAGCTGAGGATCTTATCCTGGCAGCAAAAGAGGCAGTAAAACTATCAGCTCTCTAAAAAACCACTTTGCTTTCCTCTTCCAGAGATGTCTGCTTTTACCTCCCGCAAAATGTTCATAAGCAGAGAAGCTGCCTGCGTCCAATTCCTGCACAAACATTCCGCCTTTGAACTCTTCCTGTAGGCTCCTACCCTTGGAAGTTGTGACTCAGTCTATTGAGAAGAGGAATAAGCAACCTGTAGCCTTTCATAGCAAGACCTCAGGTGTAGGAGGTAAAGGAGAGCTATTTTTCCTGAACCCATGCCAGCAAAGATAACCCCATGCCATACTGGTTTTTGGTGTGCAGTGGACTCTTCAAGACACAAATCCACCTGCTCTAATCTTCTCCAGTTGTTGTTTCATAGGGTCTTTCTAGATAATTAGTTACACAACTGAGCTTTTACATACCAGGGTCAGTGTTCCTTGGATGGAGCACTCAACTCCCTGCCTTCCTCTACTAACAACTAGATAGGAAAAAGCAATCTTCCACAGGCTCAAAAAAAAAAACCTGGAAAACAATAGCTCTTTTCCACTAAACTATTGCAGATGGACAGATTCTAATTTTTTTTCCTCTGGTTCCATTGTAAGAGTAACACACATGTACGTCCATGTGCATTAAATCACAAATAGAATGCTATAAAACCAAGGTGCCTAAAGGAAATATGTTCTCAGATAAAACAATCTCCATAAAAAATAACTTTGCTATGAACTGGGGAGAAGTGAAGATATTTACTTCTACAATCTAGTGCTAACTAGAAATCTAGTAATTTCAATTTAACTCAGTTGCGAAATAATCCCTTAAGGACTTATTTTAACTGTGAACTGCTGCAAAACACTTTTCAGAGAAGATTAAGGGAAGAAAAATGGCAATTTCAGCTGAAGCAGAAAGGAGAAAAACTGTAAAGATTCAGTCATTTTTACTTTATTTCCCGAATGAGTCAGATCTGCCTACACAGCACCTTATCTATATTCAGATAGTGCAGGGACAGAGCAGCCAGCCTTGGCTGAGCCCTGTTTACTCCCAGCACAGGTGATTAATCACAGAGCAGGTCCGTCCCGCCGCTGAAAAGCAGCCAGGGCACAACATCTGCATCCCATCAGGTGTTCCCGAGGTGCCAGGGCTCCAAAGGCCGCTGGGAACGGCGCTTTCCTGCTTTGTGCTCGGCAGGCTCACAACAGCCTGGATTCCTCGGGCACCGCAGCACCTGCAGCAGAGGGATCCTCACTCCCTCCCGGCAGCAAAGACACCCTGGGAAGGCGGCTGTGTCATGGAGCTGCCTGCTGCTGTCCCTGGGGAGAGCATAGCTGTCACCGCTGGGGGACAGGTTACAGGTCACAGCCAAGTCTGAGATTCCTCCTCTGCCTGCAGCTGATGCTTATGTCAGGATACAGGGAACGTCTATCCATGGGCAGGGTCTGCTAGAGGACTACAGCACTGGTTTAACTTTGAATATGAAAGAAGTGACTGTGAATGAGGTAGAATTTGATTAATCCTCAGAGATGTTGCAGATCACTGCAAACACTCTTAGTGCAAAGCCCCTGCTTGTTCAGATCAACTGACCCTCCACGGATGCATTTGATGTGCTGTGGCAGGAGGATCACATGGGAGGTGTCTCCACTAGAACAGCATGTCTCCCTCATTTTGAGCAAAGATGTCAGAATTTAGCTCTGTTTCATCATCCACTGCTGGGAGAACATCTGTGATGCTCAGCTTAGACAAATAATAATTGTGGCAGCATATTATCATCACTAATATCTTCACTGTTGTCATGACTGGAGCCCTAGTCATGGAGCCAATGCTGTACAAACAGGGAATAAATGTGCTTAAGGGCTTGAAATGGAACCACATACCTACTGGGAATATTAACTTAAAATTAAGCCAGGGTTCAAGCATTCTGCTTACTAAAGAAGCAATCCCCCTCAGAATGAAGCAGCAAAATGAGAATTTGAAAAAGATAGGCTTTAGCATGACTGATTCTGCAAGCTGTTTTGAGCTGGTCCAAGGGGTCCATCACTTGCAGATTTAAAGTTTACAGCGACAGTTTCACGATCAGTCCAGCCTGGCACAGATTTATTTTGCTGCAAAAGGGATTGTTCCTCTCAGCTCCAGCTGCTCAACTCTTGACACTGGAAATCATGGAGCCATATGGCAGATTGGCTCTGGGAACCAGTCTGGGTGTAGGCTAACCATTTTGTGGGAGGGTTGGTTAGTTTTCAGCTACATCAGTGCTCTGATTCAGTTCATTGCATGGCTGCACGAACACTCATGCTGGCGTAGGGAGAAGGAGCACGAGAAAGGGGATAGGCAGGGGGAGGAGAAACTGAGGACAAGACTGCACTCCCTTGCACCAGTGTTGGTTTATGTCAGGTCATAGTGACGTGGAACTAAGGTTTCCGAATTTACAGAGGAGCCTGTCAGAGCAAAAATAATGTTTCCAAAAGAGTGTTGAGCACAGCTAGCAGAGGAAGATGTTGGAAACTGATTTTAAGGAGCTGGTCCTCCAGTTATACAAAAAAATTGGAGGCTGATGGAAATATCTTAAAAAGGAACCTTTTAAAAACAATTTCTTTAATGCCAAGCCAAAACAAAGCAGCATTCTGCCATTTCTCACAGTCTGAATGAGCTCAAATGCAAGAACTCAAGAGTTTGCTAAAAACAAACAAAAATGAAAACTACTAGTTGCAAAAAGATAAACCAATCAGCACAAATGGCAAAGTAAATGAACATTTTAAAGAAACGCTAACAATCTAAACAACCTCAGGAATTATCTTTTAACAAAACATCTTTTACTAGTAGATTCCAGAGGACAAGCTTTTAAATGTTTCAGCATCCCATAAAAACATGAAAAATGCCCACTTTTGTTGGTGAATTATTGTTTGCCATGCATTAAACAGAAAAAATGTTTCCTTTACAAATGCTGCAATTTGCTTTTTACGCCAGTAAAATCTATTATTAGTCATCAAAAAATTGCTTTGGACTTCCCAGCAGTCTTAACTCCGTCTGCCTAGTGGTTCTATTTTACACCTATCAAATTTAAGTGTAAAAATATGCTTTCAGTATTCTCATGCAGAAAGTGGGGAGGAAGAAAAAGGTCTGAGGTCACAGCTGGAGGGGCTGTGTTGCATGCAAGTAAGTGAACTTGCAAATTTGTGCGGGGTCCAAGCATTCTGAGTCAACTTCAGTCTCATCATGGGATAAAACCACTAAGGCAGCTGCTGAGTTTCCTGAGGTATCTCCAGTGGTGTAATGAGAAAGCCACGAGGAAAACACATAAAGAATTTCTATATTATGAATTATAAAGAGTAAATGCCATGGGAACTTCTGCTTCCTGTATTTCCTAATAAATGAGCAGAGACACATTTGAGATGAAAAGGCCACAAAGGCTTAAGAGGGATAAAATTATTTCTTTTTTTTTTTTTTTAATAGACTATATGAGTGAACTGTGGAACTTGCTGCCTTATGACATTACTAGAGGAAATACAGCTGCCAGAAGTTCATACACTTTTGAACAACTCTATTATAGCAACTATGGAAGTGTCTATGATGTTATGATAATAAGAACAAATGTGTTTTGTTCTACAAGACATAAATTTTCAGAGTTCTGTAAAACATGGCACTGAGAAAAACAGGACTTTTACTCCACTGAAAGTTTGATTTCACATTTGCATCTTTTGTAGTCAATTTCTGATTCTTTGAATATAGTTGCTCAAGAAATACTGGTAATATTGACCTCAACCTGTTCCTCTTTTCCTGGGCAGGAACAATGCTGTATATCAGTTTTGAGGAAGCTACTACCTTCTCCTCATTTACCATTTCCTGCCCTTCATTTTCTTGAGTCACCACAGAAAACTTGGCAAAATAAATGAAACTGTAATAGCTGGCTGTGGGCTCTGTAGTATCCTCCCAGTCACATTATCATGGCATTAATGTCTCACAACCATCACAAATATTGATGTGGGACATACCCACATGTTTATGCCTTTCAGTGTGGAACAGACATTCCAGCTGAACAGTTTAGGTTTCACAGAATTACTCTGAAGATGCTAACTTGTTCCTTCCCTGTGATGAAGCAGTACTCCCCTGGGCCCATAAATATCTATTCATATCCTGTAGTAATGCATCCCCTATACTCATCCTATCCTGGAAATGCCTATCCTGATTCCTTTTCCAAACAACCATATTCTTATTAATTGAAAATAAAAGAAGAAAATATGGAATCAATTGGATACACATCAGGATACACAAGCAGTATCTGCACTTCTGGGCTCTGGCATTACCTACCATATAATTGCATCTGTGCTACTCTTTTCTAAATCAGCTGCTTAACAAATTAGTGGAGAATAACCAGCAAGAAATTAAAGGGTTTTTAATAATCTTATATCTGGAAAAATAAAGAAGACTAAAAAAAAAGGATTTTTCTGAGCGGCAACTTAAATGGCCAAATCAGTCCTCTCTTAGTTGTCTATTAATCTGCCAAGGAGTCACAAAGTTCAGATGTAAGAACATGCTGGGTTAACACATTTTTTGTCCCCTTATTTCATCCTCTTTCCAACAAGCACCCTCTAATTCACATGGAACTTTTTAGAAAACTCTAATTTCATTATTTTCTAAAACATTCCTGGTGATTTTTGCAAGGCTCACCCCCCTAGAGAAATGGCCTCTGGAGGATAAGCCCTTGGTGGACACCTCCTTATAAAGGATTCCCCAAATTGTCTGGTGGGAAGAGAATGCCATTTGAAATAAATTGCAAAATAAACTCTTTCTATGCATCTGAGAGGCTTCCAGAGAACACATGGTTGATTCTGCCCTGCAGCAGCTTTGGTTTACTCAAAACTTTTCTGCTCCACAGCTCATGGTCTCACAAGAACGACTCATGTGCAGGACTCACCACCTTCCATGACAGTGGACCAGAAGAACTCTGCCAAGGTCATTGTCCTTGGAATTAAAAATATCTAAGGAGAGACAGTGCTTTCTCCCTTCTGTTCCTTTCTCCTTTCTAAGCCACCACCTTCCTCTCTCCAATGCCAAAGCAACACACTGTATGTAGTATGGTCCAGCATAGCATTTTTTTGCCTGTATTTTGGGTTGTGGGGTTTTTTTGTAGTCCACAAGACAGCATAATGAAGGGAGGCCCACATGAAAGAAAACCCAAAAGACTAAAATAATGAGTCTGGCTCAGAAGGACAAGAAACATTTTTACACATCACAGCCAGCTTGCTAGCCTTTGTGCAATGGTCTAAGTTGTGATATATGATTTATTCATTTGTTTTTCTACTCATTTGCATTTTGCATTACAAGAAAATTTTAAAAAAACCTGACAGAACACTAATTTATTTCATAACGGATTCGCAGAAGACTTAATAAGCTCTTATTTTGTGCAGAAATCCAAGCACTGTGTCGTTAAACAACACTGCTTGTTGAAAAGAAAACGCTTCAAACTCAGCCCTAAGACAGACACGCACGTCTTGAAACACTGCATCTTGAACGCAGTCCTCCTCTTACCCTGCACCGAGCTGCATGCAGAATCACGCTAGCTGAAGAGCATTTTTAGCAGGCTCTGGAGGCCTGGGAATGCTCGGCATGTTTCGTGTTTCACACGCGAGCGGCGGGCAGGCTCAGGGTCAGACCGCCCTCTGACGGCAAACCCCGCGGCAGGAGCCCAGGCTACCAGAGAGGTGTCGGAGACTCTCGACAGGTCTCTTGTACCGAACCCATGTAGGCATCAGCACCTGCAGCCGGGACATTCCAAATTTCAAGCTGGAAGCAGTTTTTTTTATGCTCTGGCTTCTCCGCCAAAATGACAAAAGCGTCGCTTTCTCATCGTCTGCGCACCGCGCCGGGGTTTTAGCTGCCTTTTGTCCTTGCACTCAGCAGAATTTGGCACTGGGACTGGATTCTCCATCCCTCCTGCTGTACTCTGGGTCTTGTAAATTCTGGCCTCGTCGAAGCACTGCGATGAATGTCGTAACAGCCTTGTACCTATCATGGCTTGAAACAGCCCTCTAGGGCACTGAAACAGAATAGTGCACAGCAGTATCTTACCTGCTCTCATCTACCCTTTTCCTCTTCCATTCCCACCTTATCCCGGTCATATCTACCAGGGAGGACTAATACAGAATTAATTCTGTTAGTCTCAGACAAAGTAAGAGAAAATAGCTCTGCTGGACGAGTATAAAAGAGATTGCAATTCAGAGCAGAATCTGTATCTTCAGCTGAACGTTAAAGAATATCATGACTCTCAAACATTCCTGAAAAACTACACAAATTCAATCCCTTTTTCTCCATATTGGGATTTAAGTCCTAGAATACCGAACACATATCAGCATTGCATAGAAACAGTAACAGATAGGTATGTCGCAGTTGTTTTGTTGCTTGTTGTATAGAAAACATATTAGACAGAAGATAAAATGTCACACAGAGGATAAAGCATGTCACACAGAGGATTGGACAGTAGCTGCATCTGCAACTTCAAGAGATTTCTAGAAATACACCTAATTTTTCAGAAGGACACCAAGTAGTCAATTCTTTTGGGACAAAATATAGTACAAAACTAGCCTAGGGACACCATAATTGATGCCTCAGTGAGGTAGGAATTATTATAATCATCTTCTCATACTATTATTTAACATACAATACCTGTTCTGAAATGCTGCACCATGCTTGAGTTGCTTGCCCTTTTGAAGGTTTACACTTAAAGAAGGTAAACAGACAGCACCTAGCCCATAAATGAAGGCATGTCCTTATGAAACCTACTACAAAGTCAGACAATATACTCCAAGAGAAATCCATGTATTTCAATTTGTTGCTGCAAAGCAGGATGGGCTGGCAACTATACAGCCAGAACTCCAAAATATTTCCATGCCTGCAGCATATGGATGAGTATGGAAAAAACCTCAGGGCCAACAGCACTTAGAAGTATGATAATTTGGGTATTAATTTTACAATAAGAAGGATTTCTTTTGCACTGCCATTGCAATACTTTTGCTTGTGCATGCAGCCAGAGACACACTGTGACAGCAGCTGAAATAAGTGAAGGAAGGAAGGAAGGAGGCTTACCTTGTGTTGTCCCGTCCAGTCCCATGAGACATCGCATTGCCCTGATGATTTGCTCTGCTACGGGGGGACACATAGATGTGGCGTACACAGCACTGTGAGAATGAGTTCGTAAAAAGTCCACAAGGTCCTTACACAAGCAAAACAAAGCATGAATGAGCTTTGAGCTGGCCAAACAGCAGGTCTCCCTCTTAACTACTGCAGGAGTGGGAATGTGCAAAAGGAAGAGGACGTTTCACCAGCTACTGGATTGCATTCTTGGCTGCCACTGTCAATACACAGCCTGAAGAAACATCAGGCAGGTGCAAAGGCTTTACCATGTAAGTGGGGCAATTACAGCTGAAACAAAAGTCTGGAATAGAATAATGTTTACTTCTGTGCTAAGACTTATTATAAAGGAGCCAAAATAATTTCAAGACCAATGAACAGCTGCACTTAAAATAAGGCTGCTCAGTTCCCCTCTGGTAATGAAACAAAGGCCATATAACATCAGTATAGGTCCTCTGCCACTTGACCTAGCACAGGAAAAGCAACCTTACTGGGATCTGTCTTTGTCTATAAGCACATACATTTTCAATCAAAACTTTCAATCAGTGTGACAGGGACAGTCAGGTCAGAGTTGGTATAATTGCTTTAACATTTCCTAAGAACAATAACTCTGAACACAATCTGTCCTCTTAGAAAAACCACTGATACACTGTAGACATGTCTAAAACACCAGTAACTCTCCTGAATTCAGCCATGCAGTAGGAATTCAGATCTTACTAAGATCATCATTGTTATAACAACTTATATCTCCTAGTGCAAAATATCAGAGTAATAGTTACCAGACTAAAAGCTGAGCGCATGTTAGTGAGAATGGGATGAGGCCTGCTTGAAAATTGACTTTGATAAAAAAATATAATCAAAAGAAAATCCAGTGAGAGTAACACAAATCACTACCAAAATACTGTATGAGTCTACACAGTAGCTCCAGTGCTGAAGATAAAGATTTACCTAACCTTACACAGGTTGTGCATGGCCATATTGCAATTGTATTCCTAAGGGTTTGGTTAAAAGTTAAGAAGGTTTCTGGGCTCCAGCTGATGCAGAATAAACAGTGCCACTGTGAGTTTCTGGCTTCAGAAAGGAATGGAAGTGGGTGAATGGGTGACCAGCCCTCCAAGGCTGAGAATCCTGAGGCAAAGCTTAGTGATACACACAGGTGTGAAAAGAGTGACCTGTTTTCACTTAGAAAAACTTCCAAGGATTAGAGGATAAATTACATGGGACTACTTTTCACAGGTCTAATCTTTCTATACTTTCTAACTGCATTACCCACATTGTTTTTGGTAAGAAATGAATGTACAGATACAAATTCAGGAAGCCAAGGAAACAAAGAAAATTAATTCTTGATATATTATGACACTTGGTTTTAAGATCTCCAGGGGCAAACCCCAAAAAGACAGTAAGAAATACACAGTTTATACTTTCTTATAGCCCTTTTATTCTACTGTAGGGCTACCCTTATTAATGTCATCCTGACAACAACCATATGGGCTGTCTAAATAGGCTTCCCACTCATTCAGCAGACTGCTTAAAAATACATTCAGCTGGGTATGAAAAGAGAAAATAATCAGCAGCCATTTGATCTCTCTGTCAAGCAACAAAACCAATGACATTTCACAATGGTGCTGATTATGCTTTCTCTTCTACACCCCCAGTTAAAGCAAGCTCAGCTCTACTTTTTGTTGACATCTGTTGTTGGCAAGAGATTGTTTTGTTAATGTATGCGGAGCAACTGAGGACACAGAATTTACTATTGCAAAAGGCCCCTAGGAACCTCTTTCTCCATTCTCCTAAAGAATGCAACTATGTCAATCCAGAACTCTTTAGGAATTTTATTATCAGTGGATTAAACTGTGGTTTTAATCTCTCAGTATTGCTTCACACACTGTTTACAAATGTGAAACAAAGTAATGAGCAATCCTCATGCAAATTAATGTAGAAAAGTATATTAGCCAACCACAACATGTCCAAATATTTCCAAGACAAACAACAATCATCAGGGTGGCACAGAATCATCCAACTCAAGCAAATTACATAATATGAACATGAGACAAAAATAAGAAAGTCTGACTGTTTGATGTGCATTTGGGATCCAGGCAAAAATAATGCTAACTTTAGAACAGTGCTCGTGTTAAGCAGTCTGTTCAAAAAGATACCGAAATACATCATACATCATACAAAAGCGGTTCCCACATCCTTGATGTGAAATTATTTATGATTTCCTCTTACCTTTTTGCCAGCTATGTATCCTCCAGCTGCGCCAAAGCTCTTTGTGAACGTTCCCATTAATACGTCAACATCGTTGGGACTCATTCCGAAGTATTCCACAACTCCTCGGCCTGTTGCTCCCACTGCACCAATGCTGTGAGCTTCGTCCAAATAGAGGTAGGCTTTGTATTTGTTCTTCAAGGAGACTATCTCTGGCAGGCGCACGATGGACCCTTCCATGCTGCACATGGAGAGAATCAGTGAGCAGCAAACCCTGTACTCTTTCCCATGCTGGCAGAAAATATAGTCATTAATTGCCTTAGTCCACCCAAGTTCTTCTGGAATCTCAGTTTTTACTTACAAGCCAAAGAAAACTCGCAACCTGTTCCCCCTTGCAGGTGAGTACAAAACAGTTAAATGGTTTTAGAATTCAAACATTCAAAATCGTTAAAAAGTCTTTGAGTGTTTGTAAATTGTCAACACGTCAGAGGAGAGAAGGAAAGGTGCAAAGCAAGGCACAGATATTTACCCTAAGCAGCACATTACAGTTCATCTCTACAAAATAAATATTATAAAGAACTGCTATAATTCAGTCTGGTCCTTGCTTACTTCATCATCAGCTACTGTGGCAATATTTGGGCATAACAGCTCTAGAGCAAATTCATCTGGTGCAGAGGAGTTGGGTCCAACATATACTGGAGATGGGCCATGTGAAACCCACAGCTGGTGCCATAAACTTTAAGCATTCCCAGTCTTCACAGAATCAGGGATTAAAACAGGCAGCTGAAATCCAGTCTTGCCAATTTTTGCTTTGATATGTACTTTTTAGGAAATGTAGCCTGCTACCTAGTAATCAAAAGGAAAAAAAGTTTCCATTCCTTTTCTTTTTACTTTCTTATAGCCATGCAGAAAAACTAAATATTCAGAAGTGGCACAGTTTGCCCAGAGAAGCTGTGGATGCCCCATACCTGGCAGTGTTCTAGGCCAGGTTGGATGCAGCTCTGAGCAACATGGTTTAGTGGAAGATGTCCCTGAGCATGGCAGGGGAGGTTGGAACAGGATGAGCTTTCAGGTCCCTTCCAACCCAAACCACTCCATGATTCTGTGATGAATGGTGTACTGAGATTTATAGAAATGAGAAGAGATGATCTTTTGCACTGTTGGTGGTCATGTCAGTAAATGGAAAGGCACACAGGAGGTGTCCAGCAAAATGAAAGCACAGGGAGATAAATAAGAAATGCTCTCTGATCCCATAAAGATGACATATGCAGAGTATTGCTGTGAAGACTTGTGTCTTGAAAACCTTTGTGAGGTGACTACAACTATGCTTGGATATGCTCAGATGCACTCAGTATTCATTTAATAATGAGTTAATCGTGTTCTCTTCCACTAGCTCTAGTAAGCAGATCTTTAAAAGCCAAACACTTCCTATCAAACACAAAGTAATTGTGCTGTGTGCCAGGAAAACCAGGGCTCTGTGGCTAAGGCCCACAGCTAAGGTGTATCCACTTGCAAATGCAATGAGCTTCAGATGATTAGAAACATGGACTTTGGTCCCAAATAGCAAGTACAAAACAGAAGTGCAATCAACAGCATCTTGGAAATTTTTGGATGCTGGACCAACAGCTTTCACAGGCTGCTTTGTTGCCACTTTACTTGTACTGTGCAGCTGGAAGTTTGGCACCACAAAAGGAGCACGATGTGCTTTTAGCACTCAGGACATTTCTGACAATTTTAGTCCTTCTTCATCCTTTGGTCTCCTGAGTAAACTTGGAAATTGGCCTCCAGTTTTGAAGGAGACCTGCCCAAAGGCAAATCTCCATTAGTGTAACAGCATGGGGGAGTAGCCATGGACAAGGGTTGCCTGTGCTGTTCACACTGGGAGGTTCAGAGAGCCTGGCTATGTGTGCCTGGAGGCATATTTTTGGCTCTTGGTGACTGCTGGCAAGTCCTGTCCTTCTGTCTTGCCCAGCCATAAAAGAGGCAGCTGTGGGACTGCGTGTTGGCACCGTGGTCCCTTGCAGCAAAGAAGGGTGGGCTTGTACTGCAAGCTCCTGAGGACTGGGCTTTCTCACTTTTCCCAAACAGCACTTGGCAGCTGGGGGAGAAGCAACTTAAACCACCACAGCAATTTTCCTAGTGAATAGAAGGGCAGAGCCCACAGTCCTCACATAGCCCAGAGTCAAAGCATTAGTCAGCTAAAATGACACTGAGCCACTGGGTGTGCTTGGACGTGAACCATTGTAGGTGCTGGGCTTGGCAGATTTCAGCTGTGTCTGGTCAGTCTGCAGGCCTTGGACACACCAGCCAGGCAGAGAAGGACAAGAATAGTTTTTCCACATTTATATGGTCATCATTAGGCTTAGTGGCTAATGGAGATTCAGGCAGGAGAGACAGCATTTAACTTCCAAAAGAGTAAAAAATGGTAAATTAAAAATGCTGCGTGTTTGTGTAGTGGAAGGAAAGTTGTGCGGAATCCCAGGATACATGGAGCTGGTATATGGCTGATGCAAGATTTAAGCATTTAAAAGATCTAATGAAAACTTTTCTTTCGTATATGAGTAGGAGATTTCTCTTGGAACTCTAAGCTGCTTAGCAAAACAAGGCACTTATATTCAGTTTCAGCTTTGATCTGCTGCTCTTGAAAGATGCTGGCTGACATAAACGCAATAGTTGACAGAGGTTCTAATGTGGCCTTGAAGCATCCATGGAACAGATAAAGTGCTGCTGGAGTCGTGTACAAGTTCTGTGCTGCCATTCCAACAGGTCTCAGCCCTCCTGATGGCAGAGATGAGAACTGGTTTGCTGCCTGCTCTGGTCTTGGTCTCTCTTTTGACCCTGGGAGATGTTAGCGATGTGCACACCACTCTCTCTAGAATTGCTTCAAGATAAAGCTCACTTCACATAACCCCTTGGGTAGCCCAAATGGAAAGTTTACTGCATCCTTCAGTAAATGTTTATGTCAAGTGATCTAAAACCAAAGAGCCAGAAGTGAACTGTACTGGTTCTGTCTCACTCTGGCTGGGCCTCTTAGCTTTGTGTACCAATGATTCCAGATCTGCTCAAGCACACAGGGCATATAAAAAACCCCCAGATGCACATGAACTAAAGCTGGCTCTGCCCAGGCCAGGCGTTCTCATTACATGGTACGACATCCTGTCTTTTAGCACAAATTCCTAGCTTGGTGGCAGGGTTGGAAAGCTTCTAGATTGCAGATGACCCTCATCTCCCTTGTGTGGTGGACAGGGACAAAAACTTGGGTTAGTACACACTCAGCTTGAACATACTTCCAGATGTGAGGAGATAATCCTAAATTTTTAGAACACTCCAGTTTGAAACTTGATTCAATCCCCATCAAAGCACTGATGTTCTTCCTGATGCAGCTGTTGAATTGTGGACCCAGGTGCTTTGAGAGACAGGAGGTGTGTGCTTGTAATGGTCACTTCACGTGGAGCACAGGCTCACCCCTGAGATGATATTAATGGTTTTTTTTCCTAGTTTATCTTGGAGCCTCTTGGGAAAAGAGGTTTCTACATGGTACCACATTTACATTTACATTCTACTATGGTACCACATCCTTATTTTTTTTCTGTCAGGAAAACTAATTTACAAATATTCCACCTCTTATCTACTTCATCTCTAAACATGCCCTAGAGTACCACTATCTTTTCAACATTTGAAGAGTTTATCTGTTTCCCTTTCAGGCTAGTTTGTAATTGGGAAAAATCCCTCCTTTCCTGGCCTGCTACTCACAAGACATATACATTCCACTTTCACAGTTACTTTAGGTACTGTTTTCTTACATAAACCTTGTACATTCATACAACAATCTCTGTTTTGTAGTTTAGAGCAATAATTTTAAGGAAATCTTTCAACTCTGCCCTCAAATGCAGCTCCATTTCAACACTGAAATGATAGAAATGTTAACCTTTAATGCTAGTCCTTGGCCAAAGACATTAAATGTTACCTCATTATTTTCTGGAAGTCCAGTCACTTAATCCCAGGAAATAAATAATAACACTGCTGAATTTCCTACACTATTGGCATTGAATCCCAGGGAACTTCTAATGCACATGAAAAGGCATTGGATAACATCTAACTGATCAGAGCTATTTTCTTAGCTGGAAGGGAAAATACACAAATTAAATTAAGAGTAAGGAAAAAACAAATGAAAACCAATCTGTTTCGACCAATTTCTGATGCTCCATAACTTCTGCCCTGAGCCGTGGCCTATCTGACTCCTAGGTAAATATGCATGGAAGAGAGCAGAAGCCTACCACAAACCATGTAAGAACACAGTAACTGATTAATCCTGAACTGGAAATGGTAGAAGCCAAGGAAAATATTAGCTGGAATTCAAATAACAAAAATATGATTTAGCAAGTCAGTTTAACTTGTGCCCTGGTCACTGCCAAAACTTGTTCATGCTTTCTGGAGTCAAGATTGATGGCTAGATGGTCTCCCTCAGTTTGGAACACAAATGGAATATATTTGCTCCCAGGCTGGTCCAAGTTAAAAACCAGCTTTCACTAGGAGTTATACTTACTTTTGATGATTTTTTTTTCTTTTTAAGATAATAGAGACATTAAAAAGCAAACAAACATATACTTAATGCTATTTATTTGACATGTAGCTTGAGTGCTTCCCAAGTTGAGGAGCCAATTCTGCCTTCAGTTGTAACCAAGCAAAATCTGTGGTTTATGGTCTCAAACACAAGTCTGATTTCCAGAAATGCTCATGTTGGCTAACAATGACCCTTTTTAAATTTTGCCAGCTGGTAAGTCTAGGCTTATGCACAGTGTAAACATTTTAAGATACTTCTAATGGAAACAGAAGGCAAATTTCTTCCCATACCATAAACTTCACCATACTAAGACTATGGTGTTCCATATAACAATATTTTTTTAAAGAAGGAAAGCTTAGTGTTTTCTTTTACCTCTCTGGAAAAAGCATTTCTGTAAAAATTTGCCAGGCTGAACTTGCAAATTGAGATATTTTAACTTGAATGGCTCTGAACAAGTTATTTAAATTCTATATTTGCTGTCCCTGAAGCATAACTTAAGGAAAAAAATAAAAAGAAGTATTAACTATTGTAAGAAGAATACATTAACTACACTCTAACTCCTCTTAAACCCTCTTGATGAATGTTAATTTGGCATTTGGCAAACCTTCAAGAAAACTATCATTAGCCAATATGGGGCTGGAAAATTTTAGTCTTTCAAAAACCCTGGGCCAAGAAAGGAAAGAACATACACATGAAAAGAGTAAGAGTATTTCTTATTCTGTCCTTCTCCTGCTTTTTTTTTTTTTTTTAATATGAAATGTTCTTAGCTACCAACTGGCTCAGAGTGCCTGGGCTGTGAGCCTGCTCCTGGCAGTGCCCGCCTGGCTGCGCGTGTCCCGGGCTGGCAGCGGTGGCAGGGACACAGCGCGGTGGCACGTGGTGGCATTCGCCCTCAAGCCACAGCAGATTTGCTTTACAACCAAACCACGCTCTCCAGTTCCTGATCAGCTTAGACTGTGAAAACAACTAACTAACTAACAAACCAACCTAGCTACTGCTAGGGATAGTTTCCAATGAGAGACTATTAGAGAGCTGAGCTTTGTCTTTCTTTTACTTTATGCCTTTCAGAAGCATAGACACTCCGGGCATGACTGGTCTTAACATTATTTAGCCTTTATGGAGCTGAAGGAACTTTATGGTTCCTTTTAGTAGGTACTCTGAGGTTTAACGTGCTTTTCTTTTGCATTCCAACAGAAGGTTCTTTGAACTCCATCTGGAAAATTAAATCTCGTTTGAGAATGAACTGCAAAACTCCAGGAAAAGAAAACTCTACACCAAACATAAATCTGGAAATACAGCTATAAGGTAGTATAGTTAAATAGCTGACAGTGGGTTTCTCCCACTGCTTGGACTGATCCATGCCTCTGTGTTACCAGTCTACCTTCTTGTTGCCTAGTGGTCAATACCCAGGGTAAAGGATTTAAAAGTGAACAAAGCTCAGCAGCTGGAGCCTTTTCTGCCACCCATGTGACCCATGGGAACATTTGTCAGTAAAATGTTGGTGGTCCACTTAATTTCTGCATGATCAAAGTCCTTAAATCTGAGCATTCTTTTAGTAGTGCCAAGCGATGTTTATTTGTAATTTTGCTCTGTTTATTCTGGTTGAAAGGACATGTTCAGCCTGCTTTGGATCAGCTGATCTGCTGCAGACTTCTTTCACCTCTGAGTGACAGGTGTTTAGATAAGGACTGATTTGGTCTCTTTGCAGATGGAAAACATTAGGCAAAAAGAAAGCACTGACAACTATGAAGTTGTGATGACATGAGATCATAAAAGATTTCTTACAAAAAAAAAGCTAATTGGCTAAGCTGTGCCAGAATTTTGCAGTAAAATGGCATAAGTGACTGCCCATCCAGACTGGCTGTGTTTCAGCAACACATGATACAATCCCCACATATAAAGTTTTAATGCCACTTTTATAAACCCTGTCATGTCCTGCGAATGAGTGGTTCTGGTTTCCTTCTCTCTGGGGCAGGTGTTGCTACTCCTCAAACCACCCTTGTCCTGCTCCCCCATCTCCTGTCATCACTGCAGTAGCCTTGCCTAGATCCCTGCAAACCCTCTTTCTGTCCAAACCCTTGCTTCTTCAGCCCTTCCTGCCTTTCCCTTAAAAAAAAAAAAAACCTTCAAAAAACTTCTGCCCATCAGTGGCTCCCTCTCCATGAGCTCCCTGGCTGCCTTCCCAACAACCTTCTCCAGACTGGAGCAGTTGCCAGGGTGAAGCCCAGGATGGTGAGCCTGGCTGGTGCCACTGCTTTGCTGCTCAGCCCCAGTGACTGTCTGCCTTTCTGGGTGGGTGTAAGCTGCACCACACAAGTGCACTACACTGTGTAGCTATCTGACTTAGGTGCTCTATAATTACATTGTATTATTGATGCTGCTATTATCAGATGGATTCTCAAAGGCACTTATTGCATTTGAATTCCTCCAGGGACTAGGGCTACGTTAAATACTCCCATATAGTTCTTTCAAAGCCAGTCTTTCAATTTTCCTGTTAAAGTGTGAGTCTATTAGAGCCAGCACTAGATACTAAAAAGGTGCTGATATCACTTAACCTAAGTCTAGCTTAAGATTTCAACATCTTGAAAGCTGGGCAAGAACTGAGCATAGAGAGCTTAATCAATTCTGCGTAGTTGTCTTTTGTCTGCCCACATGTAACAAACAATTCAAGAAAGCTCAGCTTACTCACTCAGCAGAGCTCCTCACCAACTACAGCTCCATGAACTTTATCACATCTGTCACAACATACATCACCTTACCTGTCTTGCTCTCAGTACATCTCCCACTCAATTGTGATTTGCTAAATCAACGTTCAGAACAATGTACAGGATCTAACTGGAGCTACAGGATACAAAGCTCAGGCTGTCATAATGGAAATCAACGTATTTATGAGATAACAGGAAGTTATTGTAACTTCCACTCATTGTTTTCCCTCAGATACCTAGAGTCAGAATTTGCCCCACTCAATTCATCATTCTGTCCTCAGAAATGACAGAATACTCATCTTTCTACAACACAAACAAACCTGTAAATGCCCTTCACACACAAACATACCTGTAAATGCCCTCCACGAGGATGATAATTTTTCTCCATGCTCTGTGGGTGCGAGGCTGTCCATATATTATTGCATCTCTCAGCAACTTCTCGAGGCTCTGCATATCTTTATTTAAAAATAAGAAAAAAGGAGAAAGGAAAAACATTAACAAAGATTTTTCTCAAGGACTTTAAATTTTCTCTTGGGTGCTATTTTTCCTATACAAAAAAAGACAACATTACAAAAAAAAGTGTCCTAAAGATAAACTTCTTTTATTAGTAGGCAAGACCAAACAATTCCTTTCATTGGTGTGAATGCAATTTAGTGACAAGAAGAGTTATAAAAAGCTTCCAGTTATGCACCTGATCTGGGAAACTTCTAGAAATACTCAGCATACATTTGTATTTAAAGGTAAATGGGAATCACTTTGCTTCAGTACCGAGGCAGTTCTGTGCCAGCAGTTTTGTGTAGGGGCTGCTGATACTCATAATTTATCAAGGCTTCAGTAGTGAGTTTTGATTGCTTTCTAATCACAAGCTCATGAACAACAAGCATATCTTCAGCAAAGGTTTTGACAAGGCTGCTTGAAGGAGGGCAGCAGGAGAAGTCTTGTCCTCCTCAAGAAGGAAAGCAAGTGGAAGGTTGATGATGGGAGAGGAAGAGACAGGTGGATACAAGCACATGGCATGGATACACTGATCTGGTGCCCAAATGCCTGGCACTGGTGGGACTTCAATATAAGGAGGCCTGGAAAAAGGTTATGATCCTTAGCTGCTTTCTTAAGGGCTGAGTGTGGGTCATCTAAAAAATTCTTGAAGGAAAGCCACTGAAATTTTGAAAAAGATGGAAGAGGCAAGAAAAAATACCACAGAAATCGGGGTCAGGCCAAATGTGACTCTCAGTGCACAGAACTCTGGTGTCTCCAATGAATGGAAACTCTTCAAAATGAATTATTCTGGTACTTTTCAGGAATCTGGATTGGCATTTCAAAATATTTTCCAAGAATATCGTATAGAGTCTCATAATACCCAAATAACACTACAGATCAACTCAAACTGTGGGCTGAGAAAATCAATGGCATTTTTTCACAATATAACCCCATTTGCTTCAGCAACACATCTGAACACAGTTGATACAACCTTCTACAATAGCACAAATTAATGTGTAAATGAATTGTCCTGAGGAAAAAAAATACACCTTAGAAATATTAATACTGCCCCACAGTTTGGTTTCTGCCCTAGGGGAATGGGGCCATTTGCACATTAATTGCCCATTGTGAGTAACCTGTGCCCTGAGAGATGGCCAGGTTATGACATGAACCCTTCCACATCCTGCCTCACCTCTTCCTAGCAACATTCAGTGATGTTGGTGGAAGGTAAAGTTCTCAGCAACGAAACTGCCACTCTGCACCTGACCTAGCAAGTCTCTACAAAGCACCAAATAGGCATGGACAACATCAGCTGCCCCTTGTTTCAGCGGTGCAATGGTCTGCACACCTCAGTGAGCTCTGAGATGGAAATGCTGCTCGGAATGATGCAGTGCAGACAGCACACTTTCCACTAGATGGCAATCAAGGAAATTAAAGTTCTTGGGTGCTTTATATGGGAAAGTTATAACCAAGCTGAGAATTTGCAGCTGCTCACGTTCTCTTTTGTTTCGAGTAGATAATATTTAGAACTCGTCTTAAAGGGCTCCCTCAGAATGACAGAGAGCTCACAGTAAAATTTGGACACCCCCTTTTCTCCACCAAATTATTCTCTACTGATGTTACTGTCTTCTAAATCCTTTTGGGGCCTTTGAAACCCTTTTCTGAATCACACAGGGTTTTTCAATTCAGTGTTCTGTGCATCAGTATAGATTGGCCCTTGACTTCAGAAAAGTCATTCTGCCTCTGAGCTAAAAGCATGGCTTGAAGATTCAGTTGTTTTAGCATGTTCACATGAAAAGACAAAAAAGGAAAGAGGAAATGAAGTGAAATGTATGTAATTCTCTTTTAAAAAGTACATGGCTGTGAATAGGTCCTCTGTCCAAACTACTCTGGAATGTGAGATCATCGACGGGGGAGAACCTCTCCAAGGGATGAGATTCCCTGATTTTACACATGCTATAGTCCTGCTGGAGTACAGGCTAAGAACACGTCTGTTTGCAGGCTCAGGGCTATTTCACTTTTTTTTTGATGTCTCATTCTGAAAAACATGTATGTGTGACCCTTTCTGAAGCCTGTAATAGTCAACACATAATTTGTTCTTGTGCAAATGAATTTTACTGATCTGTTAACTCTGTGCCTCATTTGGAGAGGGGAAATAGGCAGAAAGAAAAAAAACTTTAGTATTCCCCACAAAAGGGTGCTTCTTTTCTTCAAGGTGAAAACAAAGTGCTCTGTGTGCTGGTGCTTAAGCTTTTCAGAAAGTGGAATATACTGAACGCCAGGAAAAACAACAGCACAACCCCAGGTGACTTTCAGATATCAAATTATTTACCCATTAAATATAGTTAGATTGAGAGACATTAGGACATTAAGATGATGAGCTGCATGAGTCCATCTTGAATAACCAGTTATAGAGAAAATAACAGTCCTTCCTTGTTTGACCATCACCAGCCCAGGGTTTTCAGCAGCAGTGGCCAACAACTGCTCACCAGCCCAGGAGGCAGTGTTAAGAATTTGACTTGATTAATCAGTCAAAGCACAACCAAATCTATCCATGTTTCCCTTTCCACCTTCTCCTTATAGCATATTGCCCGTATAGATACGGAGGATAAAGTTTCCTGAGAGGGGACAGTGGATCTATCAGTGGGTTGGTGGACTTGCATAATCCTTGTTTGGGATCTCTCATAGTTAATTCAAGAGTAATACCAAGAACACAAACTGCCAGTGGGCTGGAGCAGGTCTCAGCCTGGGCAGGCAGCGTGTCATGCTGCCTGCGGTGCAGGTGGGACAGCAGGCTCCTGGAGGGAGCATGGCATGCTCAGGGAGACACGGTGTCTCCACCCCTCATCCTTGCACTGTAATGCTGGGGATGTCATCATCATTCCTCTGCGTGGGCTGGAAACCTCCTGTGTGATGTCAGCTGAATCCTGTTTAATTAAAATCAACAGGCTGCTACTACTCTTGTCACGTTCTTCTTTTTGCTTTGCGCTTGTAACTGATTTTCAGTGACTCCCCTTTTGCATTCTCATGCAAGGTGGCACAGACCTCGTGGCTACACACAAATATCTTTCTTTGGAACGTGGGAGTGGTGATCACTGCAGCCACAGTAACAGTCTGAGACTCCCCTCCCTGCCCCTCAATAAATACCAATCTCCCTGAAAGTAAGGGGCACTGGCTCAAGAGAGCTCCCTGTCCACACTTGGCAAGTCAGATGTGGCTTTCTCAAAGCAGAGAGGGCAAACGCAGACACAGCGTGCAGGGAGCAGGACAGACCAGTCTCCTTGCTGTGGCAGCGTCTGTATGTGTCACAGGCAATTACACCCAGCTGGATTAGGCTGCAGTCCTCCTATCTGGGCAACAATCTGCTCTCTGATAGTGGCCAGAGGCTTCAAGGAGCACAAAAACCTTAGTGGGTAATGTGACTTTTATCCTGCTCTGTAATAGCTATAACACTGCCCTCCTTTCTGAAATTCAAGGGCTATCTACACAGTTGGAAAAAAAATTAAAAATTAAGGAACCATCCTGTAGTAAGCCAACACAAACTCTTTGGGTTTTGCAACCAAAGAGATGTCTTTCTAATTTTTACCTGCTTATTTATCTCTTTCATTTCCTCCCTATTTTATTTGCTTGCTTAGTTGTGCTTAGTCTTCCACTTTTTTTTTCCTTTTCTTTCCTTCTTTTTAGCTAAAGGCTGTATTTCCACTGAGAGGTGAAGGCCTTCTGTCACTTAGAAGTTCCTTCAGTATTAACTAGAGCTCCTCCAGGTAGCTGTGCATTCTCAAGGTGTCCTCATGGCACTTGTATCTGAACTCCAAAGCAGTAATTTGACTGAGTGGACTGAGAAATGCCGGAGTTGGATTAACATAAATTCACAATTGTTGTCCAAGTTGGAAACGGTGTTTTGTATGGAAACCTGGACAGCTCAAACCTGCATCACACACTTATCATCAACCACTTGATCTGTGAGAAACTAAGAAACCCCTCAGTACTTTCACAACACTGAAAAGGTGCATAAGGAGGAGATAGGAATGTATTGCCCTGATTCCCATTTCAGATGAGGATTCAAGCACCAGATTACAGGCTGGATTTTCACCTAATCAATGTGCTTGGTTATGCTTTGCAATTTCCTGCCTTCCTCATAGGATCGCTTGTTCTGACTGCTCGATGAAATGCCCTTGCAATGAAGAGAACTGCAAATATTTTTTTCCCTGTGGCCTGAGTTCTGTACCTTGTCACAAGATTTCCACAGACTTTTTCATGCAATTGCAAATCTAAACCTGAAAATGGGACTGCAACCGAGTTGCTTGATGCTACACAGGAAAAATGTAGTGGAATTAGAAAGAATAAACAAAGCCTTGTATGGTGCCTTCTTTTACAGGCTGATAAGAACTGAACTCACTTGGATATAGTTAATCCATAACACCCTCATCTGTTCACTGAAGGAACACCTGATACCAGTTTAACACTCAGAACTGCTGTGAGAGAAACACCTTGATAAAATCACAGCCTGATTAATGGTTAAATATTTGGTTTTGCTTTTCAGGTTTTATTGGAAGTGTCAAGGATTTTGGCTAATACTTAACCAGATAAAGGTCAGAGGTCCTGAAAAATGCTTTTAAATGTATGGTAAGGTAAAAGGTTGCCTTAGAAATTAAAAAAAAAGTCAATCTCTCCCTGAGCCAGGAAGTAAAAACATCTGAGTTTAGCCCCCATTTAGCTGAGGGACCCCCAAGCCTGGCACTTGGGGGAGGTGGGAGAGGCTCCCTGGAGACCAGGGCTGGTGAGGGTAACATCAGAGACCTTCTGGCACAAAAACTAACCCAGGCCAGGCCACCACTGCCCCAGTGGTGGGGAGATGTTTTAGCATCCCACCTTCTCCCACTGCACACTGGCTGTTGGGCCGTGCTGCTGCCTGCGTTCCAGTGCAGCAATGCAGCTCTCTCCTGTCTTCCCAAACAAATCACTGCCTGGGAAATGGCAGCCTGAGTGGTGTCCACACCACAGCAGGGGAGACAAGAGACAGGTGCTTTATGATTTAGTCCACTACAACACTACTGCATACGTTTAGGACTGCTTAGACCCTAAAATAAAATTGAAGAAAAAATTAAAATCCCCTAGACCTGTGATTTGGAGCAGGGGCTCCAGGGAGCTGAACTTTGCTGCTTGTACCCACAAAACCTCACAAATGCCTGACAGAAAAACTCCCTTAAAGGTCAAAACCATGTGCCAGTACTGCTATGCCCTTAGCAGGGTGAAGACTAGAGACAGTGCTAATGAGAGCCCACAGGAAGGGAAGGCCCTGTCCAGTATTTTAGTTATGGGGCTAAGATGGAACATTCTCTTACATTTCTCTCACACAGATGATCTGTAGGTGTGTGTGCCTGTGTATTCCTCTCAGCCCAGACCTGTAAATTCCTGTCTGTTTACAAGGAAGGGATTGTTCACTGGCAGGCAGGATACAGGGCACATTCTTATGTCCAAATAAAAACAGACTTATAGGTCCACAGCACATTTTTGTTCTATTATTAACTTTAAGGCTTGAAAGCCTTCTCATACACCCATGCAATGTTTTTGTCAAAAAGGAAAGACATCCAGATACCTTTTATTTCACCTAGGAAAAGCACAGAGGTCTAAGGATTTTGTCTGTTCTAGAAAAACTATTCACATTTTTTATGCAAAGTGTAATGTCTACGAGAGCTAGCCACTTATTGAAATAGAACTTCATTAACTTTTGTAAGAATAAGAACTACATTATACATAATTAAGGTAATAGGTAGAGATTCTTTCTTATAAATGACATAATTCTCTATTAATAATAAAATAATAATTATTTACTTTTGAAAGATGGTAAATCAATTCTCTATTACAGATTTCATGCTTTGAAATAAAATAATAGTTACAGAATTAGCTATAATACAGCCTTTGAAAGATGAAGGTACTTCATAGCAAGTTTAAAATGGTAGATTTTATTTTCTGTGAAATATTTTTATCATAGAACAAAATTTTGTATCATTTTTCTTTAGACAAAGAGTGTTTCCATAACAGAACAGGGGAAGGAAAGAGGAGAGAGATTTATGCACTTCTTAGAACCTGATGGTGAAATCAATGCTTATTAAAGATCCTAAAGCAGTAGCTTAAAGTGCAAAGTTTTCTTTTCATGCACAGGACCAGTACAGCACAAGGAACCTTGCATTCACACCAAGCAGTGTGACATGGAGCATGGCTCAATTCCCCTATTCCTGAGCATGACAACGACAGCATGAGCACACTCTGACAATTTGGGCATGCCTGTATGTGTCACATACCCACACATTAGCAAGAGTGACTCTGGGAGCATAAGGAACACAGCTCTGGTCTAACAAAACAAACATCTCTCTAACTGAAAGGAACCCTCCTGACCCAAGCTGGAATTTTTGGTTACTTAATTAATACAGTTTTGGTCCTTAATTTTTTTGCTGTACTGACATGTGTTACACTGCTCCCTGACAGACTCAGAGGGCACAAGGCTGTCTGCTCCATTTTGGGTGAAAGCACGCACCCTACAAAGGCAGTCCTGCTGGATTATCCTTTCCACTGCTATCCCCCCCAAAACACATCCTATTTCCCCCAAAGCAAAAGGTATATAGATACATCTCTGCACGTGTGACTTTAGTTGTTAGTGATGTGTAACTCATGGTATGATTAAGGAAATATTAAAATACACAACTTTCTAACCACAGAACTAGCAAGCTGAGAGACTCAGAGTGGGCTGAGAGAAAGCACATTCCTCACATGAAATGCTCTCTAAATGCAGCTTAGGTTCAAGACAACAAAATTGTGACAACAAAAACTGTCACTCAATTCCAGACAGCACTTGCAAAAGTTTCCGAAGTTTCATTTTGGAAATAAGGTGATGTCCCAGCAATGGCATATAAGACTGTCTCTGGAAAATAAGATCTCTAATCTTGAAACCAATGAGTTTTTCCAAAGCAACTTGGATGGGCTTCCACTGAGGTTTGCCAAGATCCTTAAAGGAACTGTTTTCATTTTCCAGGGCTAGATTAGTGCTGTTTGGGTAGCTCACTATTATTTTTCAGTTCACCCATTATTCAGAAGATGGTCAGCTTTAATTTACTGTCAGTGCAACAGAAGCTGGTTAGGTAACAGGTTCTGGGGAGGGGAATGAGATACTGAGGGATGGTTAGAGACTGAATTCCTTAAAGCAAGCATGACAGCTCCAGGTGATATCTTCACAGCTGAGAGTAATACACTCCTCAAACTGAAATGTTTTCTGAAATGACGTGGGAAGTGACACAAGCCAGCTGGACTGCACGCAGCATAGGTGGGTGGAGAGGCTGAGAATGTTTAGATTTGGGTACTAAGAGGTCAACCTGCAAGATGTGATGTAACCTGATTGAATGGGATAAGGCTTTGAACAACCAAGGAAAAGTTGAGAAAAGACTGGTGTGGCAACCATGCTTAGCATATCCAGATTTGTGGAAGTGGACCAAGTTGGGGTATGCTATAGTTAGTCTATGAATAATTAATTCTGTAAAAATATTCATGTTCAGATGGTCTTTAATTCATGAATGATATTCAGAAATTGCTTCTTGCCCAAATTATGAATTGATATTAATTATAACAACATCTTATATTATAATTATAGTGTGCTTTTCATTCCAACTCATCCTTAGGCCTTTTACAGCATATGCATAATTCATTTTTCCTTCCTTTGGGGCTGAACACAACACTTAATAAAGAGAAGGGATTGTACTAACCATTAAGAAAGGTAATCAGACCACTCTTCTGGTTTCTCACCACTTTGCTAGCTTCTAAACCTTTCTTGCAATCAGTGCCTGGTGGCAGCAGTGTGGATGGAAAAGGGAATTGTAATGGGGAATAAGGGAAAAGAACAAGCTCTTGTCATCAAAGGCAGTCCCAATATCTCTGACCGTAACCACTAAACAGCATTAACTAAATAAAAGTTAGAGAGCATGAGCATTTTATAAGATAACTGTACAATTGCAAAGTTAATGTGTGATTTCTGTACTAAAATTCTATTTCAAAGAACATTTGGGATGATGCTGTTGATATAACCATTTGCATCTTTGCTATTAGATCCCTAGGAATTCAGAGTAACTGCTTCAAAGGAATGCCATATGAAGGTAATTCTGGTTTCACTGAACCTGCTGGGAACAGAGGCATGTTTTTGTAAATGTGTTTCTACTGTTTGGGCTACAATAATAATAAAACTTTTGTGGCAGCACACAGTCATTCAGCAAGTCAAAAAGACACAATAGCAATTATAGTATTGCACTATTAATTTTTCCCATCAGAAACCACTCATAATATTAAACAGTTGATCCTCCTCCTGGACAAAAGTATCATCTGGCAACTGACAGCTAAGTAAGCATTAAAAGAAATAATTCTTGCCTTTGAGGTGTGAGTAACTCTGTCTCTAAATTTTTCCAACTTCAATACTCACTATTGTGCTTGAAGATTCTAATAGTGGCACCTGAAAGCCTCGCACCGAGAACGAGAGAAGTGTGGTTCAACTCATCACTTAAAATGAGGCAGCCCTGTGGAGAAGGAGTACAGTGAGCATCTGCACGAACTGCTGACTCGTGCGCCAGCACACACACGTGTCTGTGACAGAGCATTGCACCACTTAAGCTGTAAGGATTGAACGTGAAAGGGATTTTCTGCCACATTCCTGAAGGTGCCAGGGTGCACTGCAAAGGCAGGCTAAAATAGTGGGATCAGATTCTCAGGAATTCCCAGGTGGTGCAAAGGGGTCCAATATTTCCTATAACTGGAAAGCAGCAAATAACCCTATTAAAGACTGAGTGCTTTATAGTGAAATCTTTAGATGATGTTGCTTCCTCTATCACCTGTTTACAGCCCGTTTTGAGTTGTAAGGAAAATGCAGCCACCACCCCACATATAAAGACTGTATGACAGTAGTGTAAGGAGGAGTAACACTGAGGCTGGCCTGACATCAGCCCTTCAGACTGCAGGAACGAGATCAGGAGAGAGTGATGCCTTCTAAGTCCCACCTCCACTGAGATATGAGTGAAGTTTAGGAACCAGAGTCTTTCTCTGGTAAATGCATATAGAATTGACCTGTAGTATACTTTTTATTAATTAACTCAATTGAAAACTGATTTTGTTTTTAGAAACTAAAATAGAAATGCCGGAGGAGTAAATTTGTCTATTATATTAACAAGGGGCAGGACTCACCATTGAAATTCAAGCTTAAACCCTTGTTTAGCTCTTCTTTCTATTAAACATGTTTTGCTGTGTTTCATTACCCAAAGAGCAACACATAATTAAGCAAAAACTTATTCTGGAATCATAGATTAGGCCTAGGTTGAGAGATACTCACACAATCTCCCTAGAGACTTTTGCAGAACTAACAGTAAGTGTAGATGCAGCTTGAAAAGAAAATGTAGCTGCTGGGCTTAGTTATAGAGGAAAACATAGGAGTAAATCTCTCAAACATAGGGTGGTTGAATAATATTTGTAATATATATGTAATATAATAATAATGTATAATATTATATACCAAATTTTCAAATATATATACACACACATATTTATTAAAAATACATACAGTAGTATCTTTATTTGTGCCACTTCTATCTATCCCACCACTGACAGAGGCTTGAATCTCTACAGGAAGCCAGGTAAGGGAGGGAAAATTATTATACAGCTAAGACAAGTATCTGACACTGCATACCTGCAATTTCATAAATTTACCTTCATTAATTCTCTGTATCTGTTCACCTTGAAACTGCTGGACAAGTTCTCCAGCACCATTGCAGACTGAAGTTCATGTTCTGGACAACTGAAGCAACTCTCCCTGCCCAGCACTTGTGTACATGTATTTTAGAGATCTTGCAAAAGCTGCAGTCATCTTCAACAGAGAGTGAAGAAGTGACTTCACCTTTCAGAAGTCTTGGTCATACACCACAAACTGAATTCATTCCACCTCCACCAAGAGGGAGGTGGTGTTTTGTACTTGCATGGCACAATTCATACTGCTCCACACCTGGATGAGCTAAGGAGGAGTTACCCACTTTCCAGCTATCAGCACACAGCACCTGTTTGTGATGTCTGCAGGTAGCACTGACAGGATGATGGATATCCATGCCTTTGAGTTAGGTACTCCAAACTGGAGAGGAGGTCCCTTCAGCACCAAGTAGGAACCCAACTTTTGTAATATGATCACAGCTTTAGACTTGGATTTGCTGCCAGCTTTCTTGGCAGGGCTGGCTGGAGCTCTGTTCACTAGGAATGCTAAGCACTGTGCTTTTCCTTTTCTCAACCCTAATCATCATGTTTCATCACAGGCAAGTAGCCTAAATACTTCATCCCACAACATTTTCAAATGGGATTCAACATTTTACTTTTTAGGTTACTTTTTAGGGACAAGTAACTTCATTAAGAGGAGTTAGAGAGCTGTATCACTGATCCTAAGCAGATGTTAGGTATGTGTGATAGCAACACTCAGTGCTAGCAGAGATGACAAAGGAGCATATTTAAAGTGACAAGGTCATCAGCTTTTTGACTCACACATTCCTGATACCAAGCTTTGTTCTTCAATCAAGCCTTTGCACTCACTGAAAGCCCAGAATACTGCACCAGTAGTTAAAACAATTAATAAATGATGGTTCTACGTGTTTCTGAAGGAAGTACTCACCTTTCCAACAAGGGCTGGAATGTTCATCGAGTTAGTTGCAAAGCCCATGCCAAACACCATAGCATCTTCCACACCAAGGAACTTGGCCACAAGTTTCTCTAGTTCTACATGTTTGTCTAGGGTGCCTGCAGAAATAAGCACAGGGAATATTAAATCTCATTAAAATGTGAAAGTTATTATGACACAAAACATACAAAAGAACAGGCTAGAAATGTGTCATTAAGCTATGTGACATTAAGTTCTAATGAGGGTTTTCCATTTGTATGCTGTGCATGTGGGCTAATGCAAGAGGTACAAACCAGCTGTGACTAATGCTAACAAATACTGCTGCTGTTAGGGCAGCAAAGCAGTTGTTGTGGGGAAAAGCTTCATTTTCCCACAATAACTTTTGGCACAGTTTATTCTTAAGACTAATTTTTTGTCTTTTTCTCTCCCCTGCAATGAGGACAAAAATACCTTCTTTTTGCAGGAAATGTGGGACAAACATTTTAGGCATTCTTGAGCTCTCTCCAGATGTGAAAACAAAAATGGGTGACCACAAAATTCTTCCTTTTTTATTGCCTGCCTATATACGTGTACAAAATTCTTAATTAGGATTTTATATGGATAGACAAACAAAAGAGTCCTACATATTTTTATTATTTGGAAGGTAAAAGCTATTCCACTCCCCATAACTGATGATAACTCTGCTCTTTCTTTCCTCTCAACAGCAAACACAAATAATAACGCAACACTAGAGACCCTCCTTTATTTCATGTTAATTATCTAATACTAGTGCTCGAAGTCTCCAAACAAGTAAGGTGCTCCAACTGTCCAACAAAAGCAGTATCTTTCCTGCCCAGCTCACAGTGGAGGATGACAAAATACAGAAGACAAACAAATAAAAGGGTGGTGTTAAGAGGCTGAGATAACAGATAGCTTTGAACAGTAAGGAATCATCTCAACTTGCCAGGTCTCTAGTCTTTGGTTGCCTGGCTGTGCATTGCAGCGACCAAGGCAGAAGGAACTCTTACAGGATGATCTGTGGGGAAGAAAAGAGAGTGGCCTGTGGATTCTGACAGAGCATTTCCCCTATGAATAAGGCTGTAATCAGAGAACAGAAGAAAAAAATTAGGCAAGTGAATATGTTACCTCACTTGCACTGCACAAGCTGATGGCACAATAATATAAAGTGAATTACAATGGATGGAACAAGAAAGCTGTGTTCACTGTGATGGACAAAGGGCAGATGAATGGAGGAAGGCAGAAGCTTGGCTAGAGTGTCTCAACAAGAATGATGAGTCAGGAAGATGATCTTACCTTCATCATGGAGCAGAGCTCATTAAAAAAAATCAAATATAAATGGCAGGAGAACAGTTTCAGCAATAGCAGTAAGTCAGCTGGTTACAGTGAAGGAGTGTTTTCATTATTTATTCTCATTAAATATCTAAAGTAAAAAGGACATCCATTTGGAAATAGAATGTGACAAGTATGTATCAGGCAGGTAACTCAGGGAGATATCAGGGGATAAAGAGCAAGGATCATGTGGCTTCTTGAAAAACCTGGATTACATAGAAAGTAAAGAACAGCAGTACTGCTGAGATTCTGCCAGAGCCTTCCTGGGTTGTGCTAGACCTGAGCCTACTCCAGGTGAGCTTCAAGAGTGTCTCTGCACTCCTTGTATCACACTGCATGCACCTGGAGCTGGGTCGTCTCTGTGCTCTGAGAATTAGGTAATGTGACACAGAAAATGTGGCTCTGCAGAAACCCAACTATGTGTGAGCTGAGTCTGTGTGAAGCTCTTTGAGGATGGCTACCTTTTGAATTTGTACATCCCAAGACACATCAGGATATGAGCTGGCTCTGCACACAGTCACTGTTTAGTACCCAGGTTCTGTGAAATACAAAAACAGTGTTCCAGAGCTGAGCTGCTCACTGGAAATGTGGGTGAGAATCTGTCTTAAGGTGTAAGCCCAGCAGGACTCAGCATGTATTTCTGTGATCCTGTATTTTTTGTGAATTGGGCCCAGCTAGTCTTCAACCTGGTTACAGCAGTCATGGACAACTAAGAGTTCCAGCAGGATCAGCTGCCTTAGTGCTCCCTGCAGATGTTATTTTGTCACTCGAGGGCTGTCAGCACACCAAAACAAGATGAAGTCTGAAATGGAAGCTCAAAGCCAAGCACACTATGGTCACAGCTTGAATTAGAAGGTTTGTGAAAGCATGAGAAACAAGCAGTGTGTGCTTTGCAAGGCAGGCATTTTAAGGCATGACATAATTGTCCCTGACTCTTCCAGGGGTAAGTCTGACACTACTGGGGTGGAGTTAAATTGCTTTTTGGGGTTGCACCACATGTTTTCTCTTTTTATAAACAGGAAAAGCCTGACTCATTACAGACTGTTCTGTTAAAGCTCCTATTAGATGACCCACAAAGGAACAGCACATTGTGCATCTATTTTTATTGATTTTGTCATGGTGAAGAATGACTCATTCTGAAAGTGACGGATTCTTACTTATTATTTACTAATCCTAAGAGCAAATGCAGATGATATTGTACATCACTATTGCCTACAAATCCTGGAATACAAATTGAAATTGGTTAGCAAAACAAAAGCCTGAATGACAAAGATTTCCAAAATGAGCCCTGTTTTTGAATCATGCTAGTTATCTTGGCAATATTGTTGGTGGTAGGTGAGGTGTCACAGAAGCAATACAAAACACACCAATACTGTCAGTGGGAGGTTCATGACAGCTGTATACATTTAACAGAGTTGGAAAAGCATATAATTATGCAATTATTTAATCATATCAGGAGACATCTCTACACAGGATGTCCTTGGACACTGTACAAATGGCATCAATTCTGTCACCTCTCTCCATTGAAAGAAACAAGGGGGTCAGACATGCACTGCTGGGATGAATTTGTCCACTAGCATTCCCAGCTGGTCACAGCCACCACCATGACAAGCATAAACAGCACCACCAGACAGATGCAAATTTGATCCAAAGGAACTGGCACAAGCTGAAACATCTCAGCATCTCAAGCTACATAACAAAGGCAGTAATTACACAGCTCTTCATTAAATACAACCTTAGAGATGTCAAGTAAGGTTAGCCTGGCTCTTAAAATGTTTTGTATTGTGCTAGATTCAAGACCAGTATCATGATCTAATGAATGAAAAGTGATATACTAGATATATCTTTTTAATACACTGTATACACAAATACTTTCTACACTTGCCCTATAAACAGATATTAGAATTTCCCTGCTGACTGACTACAGCTTGGCTTGACCCAACAAATGAGGATACAACTAAACAATGTACAAATAACCAGGAAAAATTTAAGACAAAAAAAGAGAAAGGTACCTGCATCTTTAAGAGACAAAATCCTTTTGAAATTTATTCTTCCCTGCTGAACAGCTGTATGTAATACAATAAAGCAGGAGTTACTGTGATCCAAGACTATATAGGTATTAAGATCAAAGATCATATCAAAAGTGGACTTTCACAATGGGAACCACCTCCACAGATTCCCACACTTCTCACAGCAAATCCCCTCCTTTTCAAAATCTGATGACCCAGTTCCCTCCATTAACTTGCCACTGCACTCTGGTGACAGGGAACATGAAGTACACTGTGTTTTGACAGGCTTGTCATACACTTACCCATGCTGTTGGGCTGAAAGTCACTGCCAGACTACTAGAAAGATAAAGCTGGAAAATGGACTTCCCATGATCCATAGAGCCATTATTTAACTTGACATTTTCAGCTTGGACAAGGTGGTTTATGCCACTGGTTAGTATGCCCAATACAGTCTTTCAGGTTCTTATACACTAATGACACAGACTGGTAGAACTGCCAACACTGGCAACAGTATCCTGTAATAGAATTTTATGTTTGGAATTCCAAGACCCAAAGAAGGCAGGGAAATACCTGCTCACCTCAAGTGAAACAAAAGCTGGAAGAGCCAACTGATACAAGCAACAAGCTCTTGAAAGAAAAAAGAGCAGCTGGAACCCTATGCACCCCTGATGTGACTCACCCAGGTGACTGAGAACCATTACACTATGAAAATTAGGGTTTGTCAGCAGCACCCTTGGGAGGGTGGGGAGCAGAATGAAACATCTGAACTTCCTTGTCACATCTGAAACTTAAGGTCACAAACTCACTCTGGTAAGATGCTTGCTTTTACAAAAGCAAGATTGGATGAGTTATTAATAGCAAGATGAAGTTGTGGAAATTCTATTATTTCTTTACACCCTGTTACCAGAGCAGATGATGCAGATGGTATCACTGTCCTACAGAGCTATGAGCAGAGGAAAGCCTCAACTTACAGAATGAGACTTGTTGGAAAGAGAGGGAGAGAAACACACAGTAACATTATGCAGTTGCCTCATTTAACACTGTCTGTGCAGAAAAGAGTCCCAAAATAAGGGGGTTTTGATGAATCATTTGATAGAAAGGAAATGCTCAAGTTTTCTTAACATTACTACCAACAGACAGGGCTTTCACACCACAAAGATGCTGTGGGTGTCATAGATCTAATAATGTACCTGTGTAATTTAGTGATTCTCAGAAAAAAAGTAGATTAGTTTTAAGAAAACTTCCAGTTGAGTTTTGTTTCCTTTTTTTCTTTTTCCTTTAGAAAAACACAAGGTTAAAATTTCCAGTGTAAATCCAGCCTCTCCATGCTAAAGCCTGTATGGCAGCATCTTAAGTATCTAAATACTTCCTTGCAGGTAACATCATATATCAGAGATACTTTAGGTATTAAACAAGTCACACAATCCTTAATTCCTACAGATGCCTTCAATTCCACCTGCTAGAAGATGGGCTATCCAGACTATTAATCTTGCATTGCAAAGCATACTTTTGCCATGGTGAAATACAAGGAAAAAACCTGACCCAATGATTATAAATTGATTGTAAGCTGGATTAGTTATTAATGAGAGGGTAGGCACAAAAAGGAAAAGGGTGTTAGTGGATACGACAAAAGAGAATTCTTTGCATTAATTGTTTCCTAATTTGTACCATACCCTATCATAAAATAGCTAAGATTATGAAATATGTGTATATATGCACATATATATATACATGCACACAAATTCTCATTTTTGTGGCTTATTTCTCCTTAAGAAACCACTTGGAAACTGTAAATTATGGGACATTCAGCTCTTTATCTCGTTCTCCAAACTAAAAAATGAAACATTTATTCATGTTTGTACAGTATTATGTTTAAAATGAGCCCTGGCCCTAATTAAAGCTTTGAAGTAGCATAAAAGAAAGAATGGTCAAATAACTATTTTTATCTTCTTGAAATGCTGCTAGAAATTCACATTAGGCCTTAAAACCCAGTGGAAGGAGGTGAATGAGATTGAGCTACTTTTGTATATTAAACGTTGGCACAGATTTTCAGATCTGCTTTTTAGAAATGAGATCACAATCAAGTGTAAAAAATCCTCAAACAAAGAAAAAGCCCTAAAACTGAGTGCAAGTTAGGTGTTAAAGGGTAATCTCCTAACATGCCCTCCAGAGTGAATCACCCTGCAAGTGTTCTGTGCAGGCTCCATCTTGTTTTTTGGTTCAGGGCATAATCACAGGAGAAGGATTTCAAAAGGCAGGAATCCTGCCTGGCTGCTTAACCAGCACTAATCACACGTTTGCTCCAGTTACTCACCTATGTCATCTCCATGAGGAATACTGGTGAGTTAGATAAACAGAGCATTGGAAGTTCTGACGGTCCATGTCACAGTCCTGTCACCAGCCTGGCCCTAGGAGCCCTAGGAGTGCTCAGAGCACGATAATCTGCTTTATCTTAAAAAAACAGTGTAACTTTGCTGATTTTGTTATCATCTGCAAGCAGGAAACTAATTTGCATGTTTCTCAGGAATTCTCAGTCACATTGCTTAGAAAAGGCTGACTAGAAACACTGAACAACAGGAAGGGCTTTTGAATCTGCCTTTAACAGTAGCCAGCTCCCACTCCAGCCATTAAAATACATTCATTTGCATGGGAAAAAGGACTTCACATTCAAGCAGTCATTCTTTCATATTTTCTATTATATGGAGAGAACACTTGCTATTTCGTATTTATTTAGGTTCCTATTTGCTGGCAGTTTTATTAAGCTGAAAAATAACACTTTAGAGACAAAATACATAAAACAGTAGAGATATTTTTGTGGGGCAGTTTACATGGAATGCCCTAACATTCCCAACACTCCAGTTAGTTGAACAGTTGGTGTCCAGTTACTTAGGGAATCATAGAATGAATCACAGGATAGTTAGTGCTGGAAGGAACCTTAAAGATCATCTCATTCCAATGCCCCCACCTTGGACAGGGACATGGACATGGACACCTTTCACTGGATCAGGTTGCTCCAAGCCCCACCCAGCCTGTCCTTGAACACTTCTAGTAATGGGCATCCACTGGACAGCCTGTTCCAATGCCTCACCACCCCCACAGGGAGAATTTCTTCCTGGTATCTGATTTCTTCCTGACATTCCTGCCCTCTGTTAGTTTGAAGCCATTCCATCTTATCCTGTCACTCCATGCCCTGTAAAAAATCCCTCTCAAGCTCTCTTGTAGCCACGTTGAGGTACTGGATGGCTACTTAAATCCTTCAACATTCAAGAATAATTTTCTCAGACCCGACATTTATTCCTAAAAAACAAAACTTCCTACTTCTTTTTATGTCCCAGTTGGTTTCTTGACATATAATGAACAAGGCAAAGAAATTTTTAAAAAATTACCTTTTCCTGAACCTACAGGAGAGACTGCTGCTGACAAAAGCTGTTTTAATTTAAATAACACCCATGGTCAATTTTCTCAGATATAGTAGGTGCAGATCTCTCTGTATCCTCTCTTGGCATCTCTCAGAGTTAATAAGGACACCCCGAATCAGGTACAGTTTGGGTATTTCTAGTAACTCTCAGTGAGCTCTCCTCTGCACACATGGCCAGTGTCCCTTAGAACACAAGAAGTGTGAAGGTCTGGCATCTGCAGCCATGAGCTCCTCGGGGCTGGCAGCCTCCAGCACTCAGGTGAAAACCTTCTACCAGCTTCATACAATGGCCTGAACATCTGGTGGTGGGAAAGTGAACCCTGACCACTCTTCCACATCACATATTATGTTGAAAATTCCTATAATATGTCCCCTTAGGCTCTTTTTTTGAGACAGATGACAGGCATTTGTGACAGCTGGAGACAGCAAGGTCAGTCGTTCTTCACCCAGAAGCTGTCTGAGGCCTTTGATGATCCCTGTGGCTCTTCTCTTATACTTTCCAGTTTTGCTGAATACTTTTGATCAGACCTGCACAGAGTACTCAAGACAACAACAAACAGCAGCTTTATGTAGTAGTATACTGAGGCTCTATGGTTGGCTATGTACTTTCTAGCAATTTCTAGTGTTTGTTTTGCTTTCTGATAATGGAACAGCAATTTAATTCTTCCATGGATGTACCACTTATAACTTCAAGGTCTTGCTCCTAAGGGATAATAGCTAGCTTGGTCTTAAAAAAAGGAAAGTATTTTTATTTCACACTGAAAGTCCCACAAAACCCTCAGAAACGTGTCTGAAATGACACTGATATAGTAAGAAAGTAATTTATTATAATTAAAAAGAGCATGGAATTAAAAATGGATTGAAAAGCCCTAAATCTTTTTACAGGGGATAAGTCTGGGAAGGTCAGCCACTGTCTTAATCAGTTTTAACCCTGTTCTAAGAGGAAACTGTCTGCAACAGCATTCTGATGTGAAAGCATTGTATACCCTCTCCACAGCCTCCAGTTTTAAGAGGAGAAGGGTAGGCAGAAGACCATAAAGGACAGTTGTAGCTTCATGTATTCTTTCAAACATCACTCACATTACTTTTATTTGTGTCCTCTTTATTTTACCCTCTATCTTAAAACCTCTGAAAGCAGTGGAATGATCCTTCTCAGAAAGAAATCTATCACTGCTTAGAGAGACATCTTGGTAAAACTCAGACATGCCAGACACTTCTGCACACAAGCAGAACAGTACCCTCAAAGTCAATTAGCTTGAAAATATAAATATGTTCAAGTGCTCTCTTGCATTAGACCCTACAGGCAATTTACTGCCTTGGCTCTTGCAGCTCACTGCATTTTTACTTCAAAACTTTAGCTCCACACACAATAACAACAGAAGTTTTGAAATGTGATCTGCCCAGAAACAAACCCATCCTGTTCTTTTTATCTGAGATGAAGATGAGAAATTATAATTAAAAAAGTTAAGATGCTTCCTTCAGACCCTTCCCTGTCTCTCTCTTTGATATATTTAACTCAGAATTTTTCTGTTCTCCTGTGATGAGAATGGAGCACAAGAACATAAAGGAACAAGGAAAGAGGGTATTCACTGTGAATAAGAGGCTGTTTCCCTCAGGTTGTTTATACAGATCTTGGTGACAGATGGGCACCAGTGAAGGAGCCACTGCTCAGCCCTGCCCTGTGGAGCCACCTTCCCCATGGAGCACACAAACACAGGCCCTCTCTTACCTGCCCAGGAAAAACTGCTGTGACTGCTCATTTACACCAGCTAAGCCAGGCCTAAACACCCTGCTTCCCTTTCTTAATAGGTCCATGTCCAAGCTGCTCTCCAAAATCCACTTCAAAAGACTGAGACTCACAAGGCTTTTAGGATGCTCTTTATCTGTGCCCATTCTTGCACTGTGAGTAGTCTTGATGCAGTTCATGAGACTTTGTTGTGAAGGCAATTAGAATGAATCTAAAACCGTGCTCATTCAGTCAAGACAACTTTGAGTACAGCACAGGAGTTCAGACGAAGAGAAAAATCCTAGAAATCTCTATACATTGGCTCTCAATTAGCAAGATTTTTAATATTTGAACACAGAATCAATCTTTTAATAAGTTGGATTGGTGTTTTTTGTTTGGTTTTGTTTGTTTTTTTTTTTTTAAGAATAAATCTTCCATTAAAAATTCAGCAGAAGCTACAGAACAAGGAACACCAGCCATAATCTTAGATGTCCTGAACACAACTTGAAATGTTCTTAGACAAAATTGAATCCAGGCGAAAAAGAGAGAAAGCTTCCTTCAATACCTTAAAGGACTAGCAATGGTGACCACTTTCAAGCATGCAATTCAGGTTAAATAATATATTGTTGTCACCAGGTGTGCCACCTACAAAAGGAAAGTAGGGTCAATCTGTAAATCCTCTCTGAGTGGTGTCACTGACGTAATTATTATTGGCAAATCAAACCACAATGACGAGATAAGAAGCAGGTGACAAAGTTTGCATTACTTTTTCGTCTGAAATGGAGACTTTAAATTAAAAAAACTAAATTAAATACAGTATTTTTGCTATAAGATTTATGGAAGAACAGTTTACATTGAAGATAAAAAATGTAATTTTTTTAGGTTGCTGGATTAGAAAAAAGAAGTCTTTTATAGACATATCCATTCTGGGAAGCCTACTTTTTTTTTTTTCTTTAATACTCCCAAGAAAGATACAGCTTGAAGAGAAACATCCTCATGGATTTCTATGGCTTGAAACTGGTTTTTTTCCTGAAATGTAAGATGATTTTACCATAAGGAATACAAGGCTTTGTGTAAAAACAGAAAGCCGAAGGTAACACTGCATGCAGCCTACAAACTAACAAGGCAGACAATCATAAAGGACATATAAACCAAAAATGTCAGATGGAGCCTTCCTGAATTTATTTTCTAAAGGCAAACTAGAAATTTGTGGTTTGTGCCAGTAGTATCTCATAAAACATTCCAATACATTCTTAGAACATGGGATTAAAAACATTATGTAAAACCTAATTTTACTAATCTGAAACCTCTGCATGTGGTAACTGATATAAATCTGTCATGCAGTTGAATTTGCCCCAGAACAATTGTTGAAATCTCAATGTGTGTGTGTTTCCATCATTAAAAATCTCAGGTCATTACAGGACACATTTGGTTTTGCTTTTCCAAAAATCACTATTAGTTTTCCTTTTGAAAAAAACCCTCATGTGAGAACAAATAAAACACAGAATTCCTTTTAATTGTGAAACAAGTAATCGCTGATGTGATTAAAGTTCTTTAAGTATCCAATTCTTTCAAGATATCTGTGAGAAAAAGAGTATAGTTACAGAACCTTTGGTGGCCACCTCGCTGTTTACTCACTGTTTACTCACCCATTTCTTGCCTGGTGCTGCAGACTCCTGTCCCATATTTTTCTAACTCTATGGTCACAGTTTTCAAAGCATTAACATCTGTTTCTGCAAAGCCGAGGTAGTTATAAGAACCCATATTGATTACATTCTTGATAATCCTTCCTGTAAACCTACAATTAAAGCAAATTTTGAACAACAGTGCAATTTTCCCTCCAATCCCAAATGAAAAGAAAAAAGTCTCAAAGTTTTCCCACCAAATTTTGTTCCAGTGTCAAATTCCTACTTGCGAATTTACAACCCTCATACTCTAATAGCCCAAAAGTTTTCCTAGCCTTCCTCTTTCCCTAACTTTTCCAAGTACTGCTTCATGGTCAGAGTGCTTTCTAGAAGCCATGTTGTAGATGGCAATATAGTGGTATGGGATGAATGGCTGCTTTTATGGATTTAAATAAACAAACAAACCTACGACTTTATTTAAGGAACAATTTACAGACATTAATTTTTCAAGCAAATTGTCAACTGCTTCCATTAAGTCATCAGTGTTCTCACACACACATGGAACTTAAACTCGATGAAAATATGGGAAACACTATGATACAGTCTCAATAAGCTCAAATATTGCCAGCCTACACATTGTCTATGCTGTTGAATTCCCATAAGCTGCGTAATTCAGCTGCAATACACCAAAACCTTCAAGGTGCAATCTGCTTAAAACCCACTGCCAAAGACTCACTATGAAGGCAACAAGCCGCATTCATGCAATGCAAGAAATTATGATTTAAAACCTAACCAAGGGATAAAACAAATTTTGTTGTAATATTCAGGGTCAAGGTCTGTTGTTATAAATGGTGTGTGAGCAGTCTTGTGCTGACACAGCCAAACCCATTTGCAATTGAGCTGGAAACCTATACTGCATTTCCAAACAAATACTCAGAAAAAAAGGGTCAGATTGTCAGCATGGCACTGACTGCAGAAAGAAACATGCTGATGGATATGAGACAAGGATCTGGACACAACTTTCTGTGCTTTGCAGAGGTGTCAGATGACTCACCTAAATGTCCAGTTGTAATCATCCGTAACGCGCTCCATGAGGTCAAACTGTGGCCCAGGGACACTGCAAATTGGACGATTCCAGTTATCCCGTATTCTCAAATAGAGGTTTCTGGTGTAAAAGTTCTCAAAATCTTGATAAAGTGGCACAAAATCCTGGTTTGAAAACATGCACAGGGTTATGTTCCTGGGAAAATAGCTGCTTCTGTACTCAAGTCATTCCTATTAAAAAGCAAAAACTGATTCATCAGTAAACAGAGAGCCGTAGCAGCCACATGGTCCTGTGTCACTTACAACTCCAAAGAGCAAATGTCTTACCACAATTCTTTTAAAACACAATGCTGTATTTCTTAGAGGGCATTTTGTTTGTTTTTGTTTTAAGATTGGGGTTTTCTGTTTTCAGTTTCTTTTTTTGGTTGGTCAGGGCTTTTGGTTTTTTTTTTATTTAATGGTAAACAAGTTGGTCTAACTTTCCCTATATACCCTGAAAGCTGGAAATGGAAAAAAAAACCAAGATTCTTTCACTTGAAGAAACCAACTGCTTCAAATTGAGCATTTTTCTATGTGTGGAGCAGATTGCAGAAAAGTAGGATAAACAACTCACTACATTTCATGAAATGCTGGATACATTAGACAAAAGCTAGTCCAATATATGTGATTTGAGCATTACTGGGCTAGGGTGGAGATGCAAACATCCAGTTAAGACAATTTTTTTGGTTGAGACTTAATGTCTATCCACAGATTTTACTTGGAAATTAAATTTAAACAAAGCTTTATATGAAACAGCAATACATCCATGTTGGGCACTGCATACAATGAACTGATAAAATAACTTGGTGTGCAGTTAACAGATGTGGGAGAATTAAATAAACATGTAATCCATAGTGAAGGACAAAAAAATTTAACTGGCACAACTGGAATTAACACATGGCCAGACATAAAGTGAATTGAAAGTGATATTTATGAAATTATGCATGCATCTTTGAAAATCTGAAACAGGAAACAATTTCAGTAATTTTATTTGCAAGAGAAACTGTAAAATTGTTCACGTTTTTCCTTCATTATGCCAGGTGTTACCGTAAATGATGACTCAAACTGCACAGAGAAGGAGGAGCAACCAAAAATTCTAAACAAAGTTGGAAGGCAGCTGATCTTGCTAAGGTGCAAGTTTCACTTGGAGCTATGTGGGATGAACAAATTTTGGGAGTTACAAGAACTCAATTATAACAAAATTAGAACTTCCTCGCTGTGCAAGACTGCATAAGACAGCCAGGTGGGACAAAAGAAAATCGGGGTTGAAGAGATTTGGAAAGATGATATATTTAACAATAAGGCATTTATGTGTTTTGTTTTTCTGTGGATTGACCTAATATTCCAAGATTCTGTTCTGCTGAGAGTGTTATGCCACTCTTAGAACGGGGTGAACATGTCCCAGGGTAAAAATGATGATTTTACATAAATGTAGGTACACAATCACACACATGCATACAACTCCACTGCAGGGTGTATCACTCCTCTCACTCCTGTGCAACGTTCTGTAAAATGAAAGTTGTCTGCCTTGTTACTTCCACAAGTCGCTGTAAACCACTTGCAAGCAGGGGAAATCTCAGCTGTGGATACATAATGACTTTTTCATACATACTTTTTGTTGTTTTCTCTCCGTAGCAATGTTACGTTTTTCTAGTCCCCAGGCTCTCATAAAATCTCGAAGGTAGCCAAATATTGTTCCCACTGCAAACCCCACGAAAGTAAAAACTGCAACATACATTGGTGCCTGTTCAAAGTGCTCAATAAATGTTTTTTTGTAGAGGGTTCCATTTGATACTCCATTCTTCTGAAAAAACAGAACAGAAATTTGTGATTAATATTTTTAATCTCATCAAAGCTTAGACCCTTTGACCTCAGGGCAAATCTTCTTCTCTGATTAGGAGAGACATTTAGACCTCCCGCTGTATCAGCTGAAGAAGAGGACCTTTAACACTGCAGTTGCTACTAACCACTACAAGTATCTTACATTTTCTCTCCTCTCATGCCCTCAGTTGCAGATGTCTTCAACACCACTCCCTTGTCTATTTTGAAACATGTGAAACTTATGAAAGATTGGCAATGTATTATTGTGCAATTGGACAATTATTTCAGAGGTGATTAAATGGAAACCACAATACTCTGTCTTGCAAGATAGAGCTATAAAAAGGGAAGGGCAGCATTAAAAGCTCACCTACACTGTGCCTGACTGCTTCTGGAAGTCTTGTGTAACCAACCCATTGCAGCAACTAACCTATATAAAACAAATCCTGCCTAAAACAGGGCAGCTTTACTGTGATGCTCTCCAGACCTGAGGAAGTATCCAAAGCAGTTATGATCCCTGCCTTCTATTTCTGTTCTGATTTCACAAATGCTTTTAATCCTATTTTCAATGACGTCTCCCCTAGTTCTAAGGGTACTTAAAACAAAATAGAGAAGAGGAAAAGCAAAGAAAAGAAAAAAGGAAGAAGACACACAGACAGCCTTGCTTGCTGGAATTAGTGATTCCATTGTGAACAAATTCTAGAAATTTACAACAGTACGTGGACAAAATATTTTGTCATTAAAATACATTAAGATTTCAATTTTCAAATTAAAGAAGCTAAGTTTTTCAGTTGCCATATTCAATAGGCTCATCAGATTATTCTTTGGAAGAGTGGTAACTCCCTTATTTCTGCAAAACATTTCTGCAAAACTCCTTTACAGTGACTGTCTAGTAACAGCCAATCTGCTAATCCAAAATTAACAAGCCACAATCCAGAAAAAAATAGTGCCCTGTCAAAAAAAAAGCCAAAACCAAAAAAACAAATACCCAAGACATATATTTTGACATATTATAAAGCAAAACTGCCAGCATATGAAGAAATACAATTAATACATTTCTGCCTGTGGGAAGGATGAACTGAAAATGTAGATTACCTAGTTATGTAATGTAGCAAGCTGAAATAGAACATTCAAATTAAGAACAATTGCCAATTCACTATACTTGTAAGGACAGAATGTTATTGATCTTCATACTGCATTAAAATGTCTTTATCCTCAACGGATTTAGATTTCTGTTGTAACTTGCTGGTCCAATCACTGGATTCCCCAATAGTTTTTTGTGAGAAAAAGGAATTAAAAAAAAAAAAAGAAAGAAAAGTGTTGTTGGGCACAAGAGAAAATAGAAAGGCTGCTGGAAACCCAAGAAAGAAAAAAAATGCTGGCTGGGCTGCACAGAAACACATTTAGACTTTGGAAACACTGCCCTGCGAGGGAGAAAGAATGCAGGACTGGCTCTCACCATGTGAGGGAACACCTTTGAAGAAATGCTACACATGCACTCCTACTTCAAGCTAATTGCTCTCTTAGGGCAACCTATTTACCATGAAAAACGTTTTATGAGGATGAGTTAAATACATGGTCAAGTCAAATTTCACATGAGTCACAACAGCTGTGTGCACACCGTGATGAGATAAAGCAAATATTTCAGAAAGCATTAAGGTCAGTCCTATTACCTTACATTTGCCATGGGCTAAGAGCATATTTATGGTCATCTGTGGAAATTCAAGTGGCATTGTAGCTTGATGTTCTTGAATCAATTAGGATCAAGCTGTGATGATGTGATTATGTACCTGAGCCCAGAGGAGAGAGTTATGATGTTTCTGTTCATTGATTTTATTAAGAAACACTTTATTGCTGTAAACTTTATTGGTGAAGGAACAGGAAAGCTCCTAGCAGACTTCTGCGCTGTAACATCCTTCTTCCACAATAAAACTCTGCTGTTGTGGAACTCTTATTTCAGCAGGTGCCATTTGATGCAGTCAGTATGACACGTGTATTTAACCAGGTAACCACTGTCCCTGTCCTTAATACAAACAACTGGGAGGAATGAGCATGGGTAGTAGTGAAGTATGAAGAATGTGGAGCCAGATGCGACCCAGATTCTCCAGGCTATGAAAGACAAAACCCAAGAGTCTTCAAACAGTTGGTACAAGGCTGGGAGAACAAATTCAAAACACCACAGTGACACCTTGTCTAAAAAATAAAGCGAGGAAAACAAAGAGCATTTAAACCACTGCTAGAGTCCCACAAATAAGTAAAGAGAGAGTCTCAATAAAGAAGTGGATGTGCAGCTTCTGGACAGTGGGAGAGTGGTAGCAGGGATATTTTTGTGCAGCATTTCTGATCCAAGTATGGGCTATATGAGTGACTGACTGAACATCATGGGGATGTTCAATTTCAGCCAGTCTAAATTGCCTGAATTGGTCAGTGAAGAAATGGTTGTCATTTTGCACTATGTTACTGCTGACTTTTTCTATGTCATCATAAAGTTTTATCTCAGAAGGAGGAGGTGGATTTGGAGACTGCATTTAGAACAGCAGCTATACAGTGAAGGGAGATGTAATTCAGCTGCTGCTGGCACTGAAATAAAATACAGCAGATTTCCTACAAATGTCTGGAACGATTCAGAGATCATTAGTTACACCATTACACAGCGGGTGCTCTGCTGAATTGTGTCTTATTACCTGTAATAACACCTGCAGCAGACAGTAAATTTTCTACTCCATACCTTCAACTGTAGCAATTGCTTGGGCAAAGATTCTAAAAAACATATGTATTCTTCCAACTTTAGCAATTGGTGGCTTTGAGATTTTATGACTCTAAGACCATCTTACCACCTTTAGCAGTCATCAGGGGTTAAATTTGAATGTGTTCATCATTTTTGAACCTAAAAATGTTGGGGAAATAAATTGTGACTTTTGACAATTCATTTCATCTGTAAAAATGTGTTTCTTTTTTTATAATGAAATTACCTGACAGAGTCATGACAGTTTATTTTGACTGTTCTTGTCTGTGCTTTCCTACTCAGCCAAATACACAACTCATAATTTTCTATACTTAAATAAATTCTGCCTCTCCATTTGTGTCTTCCCAACCTAGAAAAATCTTAATCTATATAATTCTAGTCCAGTCTCCTTGTCCTTACATGGATTTAAAGTCCAAAAAAAAAATTTAAAAATTCTATATTTTCATGTTCTCTTCACTCTGCAAAAATAAATGAAACCTTTTTGAGATGCAGAGGATGAGAATTAAATAGCATACTCCACTTGAGGGCACAGTAGGCATTTCTATATCTGCAAATGATGCTTTGTCTTCTTTTGTGTTGCTTTCTAAAGACTGTTAACATTCTATTTGCCTTCTTGCCACAGTTTACAGTTTCACCTCTTATGATTACACAGATCCTCCCTCAGCTGCAAAAGCACCGAATTTATAGAACACTGCACTCTGTGCATTCTTGGGACCATTTCCCTTCCAATTAATTATCTGAGTTTTATTTAGAGACTTGCAATTTTTCTGATCTTTTGTCTACATTATACACAACTACAAACAAGAAACTTCTGCAGTGTTTCTTGTTCAGACCTAATTTTTCAGTGATCTGAAGAATTCTGTACTGTCAACACACATTGTCATCTATTTCTCCTCACCCCTTTTTCCATACCACTGATGAAAATATGAGAGTACATGTCCAAAGAGTGATCCCTGGGGGACTCCATTCCCTGCATTTCCCTCGTTGCCTTTTCAGAAATTGTCTATTTGTAACCCCTAGTTTCTCTGGTAAAAAGGACAACATAAGCATCAGCCCAGAGTTACTCAGCAACTTCATCTTTGGGTTCCTTTAAAAATCTTGAGTAAATACCCCTTGTGATATGTTAATCCACAATTTACTGGCTTGTTTTAAAAATTCTGCTGGCATCTCAAATCAAAATAGTTTCTCAGTGGCCTGCCACACAGTAAATTTACCTTCCAGGCACAAACACAGGAAATCTACTGATGCAACATAAAGACACGCAACACTGTTATAGAAAAGCTATAGGTGAAATTCAAAGAGAATGGATGTTTTACCAAGGAGTTTTACGAGTCTAGGATTTCATCATCATCTTGGAAACCAAAAGTGCAGTCAGAATATGCAACTTTTGTGTGTTGATCCTCTGCTTAGCTGGTTTCAAGTAAGATACTGCAGCAAGAGAATTCTTTGCAGCAAGATTTTGATGCCAGAGAAGTCAACAGGAGTGATGGCAATGCAGCAAAGTCAGATTTAAGTACAATACCTCTTAGATTCCCATTTTCTATAATTTTCTATAATTAGATATAGTATTTCAAAACTCTCCCCTAATGAAGAACCCCTTCCAAAATACCTTCAGTTTTCCAAATTAAGAAATCAACTCTGACAACAAATCTCAGAGTGCTCTTAGAATGGACATCAAAATACTAAATACAAAGGACACAATTTTAATTGAAATAGCTTGCTTTAATAATATGTAAACTCATCTTGAAGTCTATTAAACACACTTCTGGCAACACCTTTACAAGCAATATATACAAAATACATTTTTATTATATATACATTTATATATACAAAATATATTTTCATTAGCAAAGAAAAAATGATAGCTATGCAATAGCATGAAAAATACTTAAGTATTTGTTCACACTACCATTAAAATTAGGAGATAATTTTTCATTGCATTTAGGTCCTGCAGCCCTTGGAATTGTGCTAATTAGCATGAGCCAGGTTTGCATCAAGGGGAGAATGAAGAATTGAACAGCACACAGTGCCACAGTACCAAACCTGTGTGCTGGCCATGGGTAACCCCCCAGCAAAGAGGTAACCACCTGTGCTGGGTGAGTGGAGCTGTATCAAAGAAGCTGAAGCCCAAGAACCCAGGTTTTTACAGAAACCTGTTCCACAGAGACAGCAAGCTCTAATTAAATATTCTCCTGCCATTATGCCACTTCCAATATAGAGGCAGTAGGTGCAGATAGGTATATCCTTGAAATAAAACTACTGGGAGAACAATAAAGCCTTTATCTTTAAATATAAGTTCCCTGCCAGGAATAAAATCTGACCCAGAGGTGGATGAAACTTTATGTATGTTTCCAGATCAGATTTTATCAAGTTGTTGTATACAACCTATTAAAAAACAAGGCAAGCTGACTGATCTCCATAATGCTTCCCATACAGATATGTATATGAAGAGAGAGGTGTTGAAAACTGTGAACCAAGTGACAGCCATGCTTGCTCAGTTTCTGACAGACCTACAAGATGACAGTGAAATCTTCAGCAAATTGGGACACTGTGCTCCTACAGCAAAAAACTGATGAGAGAAAAGATATAATTGCTAATGCAACATCTGATTGCTTGCAGACAGTTTGGTTCTAAATAGATGTTTTCTCTCCAGCATTTGAAGAGCATCTGGGACAGGGCTCTAAATGTAGATGATTTTAGATGTCCTAGGATGTGTGAGACAGCCACATGGGGAAGAATATAAATATCTACATAAATAATTACATAAATGAGTGACAGGATCTACAGAGGTCTGTAATCTTCTCGAGCAGAAGATGAGGATGGGTACTACAGGATTCCATTTCAGCCAAGGGAAGGGCATGGTCCAGCTGAATCCCAGTCAGCACTTGCCACTGGATAGTCACAACTTTAAGTGTCTGGTGTGCAATTCTGTCTCCTACAGGTCATTGTCACCAGAGGGCTGAGTCCCAAAGAACAAAACTGTCAGGTTCTGGGCAAACTCACCAGGTTGACTGTCACAACTACTGCATTTTCCCAAAATCACTTAGGAATCCATTAGACACTGGAGGAATCTGGGTGACTGTATGCAGTTCCCAGGAGGAAAAAAAAAGGAAATTGGAATTATGAAAGCAGAAGTTCCCTGTAATGAATATATTATTGACACAAATTTAGATTACTTCATAAATCTGCCCACTTACTGGCAATGATATCCTTCACTTTAAATGAGTGATTTCCTTTCTGTAACAACACATTTCAGATCTTATAGGCTCAAGTTTCTAAACTATAAGCCAAAAATAGCTACATGAGGAATTAATAGATTACTGAACTATAAAGACAAGACTTACATTAAAAATAGTTGTGAAACTTGTAAGTCTAGAAGGTGCTAAAATGAAGGTCACTGCCTCTTGCAATGTCACAAAGCCACAAGAAAGTGTCTACAACAAAAACTACAAGTAGCAACCAAAAAAAAAAGCTTTGATTCTTACTAGTGTGCCTGCAGAATCCTTGTTTAGACTGATGATTGATTTTTACTGAAGTTTCAAGAAAAAATATACACCTGGTAGTACTACAATCAATAAAGACTAAGGGGTAAAATCTCCAAGACAGTCTAGAAGGTTTAGGAAATATAGGACACCCTTAAAATAACTTAGGAAACCGCTGAACTTAGGAAACTCTTGAACTTGCAGAGATTTAGGATTTCACAATTCAGAAACTTTAAAAAGTTCACTCCCTGTAAACAGTATTAAATGCTGCTTGAGGTTTGTTTGAAGGTTGGGTCTTCACTTTTCACAAGCATCAGGAAATGGCTTTTCATTTGTTAATGAACTGTCATCTAATTGCTGACTGAAAACTTGCAACCTCTCTTCAAGACAGCACACTACAGGCAAACACCACAAAGGTGTGAAAAGACAGGACCTTCACCTTCCAGACTTGCACAATCTTTTCAGTTGAACACAAACTCCAGCGTGTTCATCTTGCAGCAATTCTTTCAGCATCAAACCAACAGGTCCTGCAATGCTGACTATGACATTGATACTATGAAAATACAGATGTGAATGACAAACACATTAGAATACACTGTGAAATGCTGTTATGTAATGTATACCCATACTGTATAATTTTCTGGCTAACACTTTACTCTGATGCTAAAATGATACTTTTGATGGCAATATAGGAGGTTGGGAGGATACAGAAGACTTACTCATAAATAACATTCAGGAAGAACATTCAATGGTGGCAAGGGCTCCAAACAAGAAGAAATATGAACTCAGAAAGTACACATTTTATCTTAGTTTTGTAAGTTTTTATTAAGATATTTATATTAATTTAATAAGTGTCTTATCTGATATATCAGAAATTCTAGCCCTGCACATGTTACAAGCAACATGAATGTTTAATTTCAGCTATTAAGAAACTGCCTACTGTGTGCAATTTTTGCAAACCCTACAGAAAACATCAGCATGTGTTTTCATCTTGCATGAATTCAGTCCAGCAGGTAGAATTGCACGTTGCAGAATGGTCACACCACAGTGCTTGTCAAAAGCAAAGCCACATGTAACTCTTTATAGCACAGAAGCTTAGACTAATGGACACAGACTCAGGACAAAACCCAGTTACAAACCATGAAAATGCAATCTGATGAAGGGGAGAAAAATCATAGAAAACACTATTCTGAACTTAAAGGTTCATAAATTGCAATGTAAACCATAACAGCTACTACCCAATACCAAATAACCAAGGCACTTACATCAAACAGTACATGGGGGATAAAAAAAATTGCATAGCAAACTCTTTTCCCAACGGCTTTACATTTGTACATTTCAAGCAATAGTAAGAAACACTAGAAAGAAAAAGTAACATGATTGTCTTGTACAGCTGTTATTTGCCTATTCCTCCCAGAAACTTCAAAGTGACTCAATGTAAATAGGAAGGCATGAGGGCAAAGATGGAGCTTAATAATTTTAAATTATTAGAGACAAAACAATGAAGTTCACCACCCAGAGAGATACTTACAAACACTAAAAGGTGTTTCTTAACCTTGCAGCAATTACAGAGCAGAAAGCCAAGCATGTGGGATCAGAGAGAAGTGGATGAAACACCTGGGTTACAGCAATCCCCACACAGTTTGTGGTGTCAAGTTGCAGCAAGTGTTTGCTACTATTTCCAAAGCTTAGGGTAAGTTACACGATTCACACTGCTTAGCTGCATCAGAATATCTCCTGATCATCCAAATCCTATGGCTTTGGCTTTAAAAAGACACAAACAAGATGATGATGAAGTGGTATCATTTCAAAGGCTGCCAGTTTCTGCACATCACTGGTGATGGTCTGCTAATATGGGAAGCTACTCCCAGAAGTGATCTAAAAGTGACTTAGAATTTAATATTAAATTCTAAATCTAGAATTTATAAGTGATTTAGAAATTAATCCTATGGATATCACATACATTTTTGATATGAAACTGTTTATTGGAATGAAGACTGTAATAGTGTAAAGATTCTCAAGATATGCTAGCTAGATTGCTAGTGATTTTGCCCAGTGTGGATTCTGAGTTAATATCCACATGATGCAACCCACCAACTCCTACATATTTCCTACACAGTGACTTTGCACCAGAAAATGTTTTAATTAGCTATCAGATTTCTCTTCATGCAACATTCCCTTGTGAAGAAAATGCTTCATCTTCTGCACTAACTAGCATAGTGAATCCTCATTGGATCCCTGACCTTTCCCCATTATATGGCACAACAGCTTCAAACAGGGCCAGGATTTTGCATAGATTTAATAACGAGTTTAATAATGAGACACACATTCCCTATCAGAATGGACATGGCAATGGATGCTGGATCATGCCAAATACATTGCAAGTTTAAATCTCAAGGTGTTAAACATTCAGAAGCAGTCTCAGGTCATCCTTCGTTCCTAAGATTACAGCACCAGTTTGGATAAAGACTTCTGGAAGTCACAGTACATCCCTTGTTAAAGGAGGACAAACATATTCACACTTCTTACCTGAAAGCTGAGTATCATTAGGATAATTTGCACATTATTTTCCTGATTCTGAGAGTTATGCGCAAGTTAAGCTGAAACCGTGTGCCTTCCAAGACATTCCTATGATTGCAAGGAGTAATTTACCATATTTCAAAAATGTGATGAAAGAGAAAGTCATTGCCAATTTTGTTAAATGCAATCAGTTTAGCTGGATTTATGCTACCTCCTCCAAGGTAATTAATTACTTTAAAATGACATTTAAATACAAATATCTTGACATACCACAGAGAAGAGAGAGATAAGAAATTTCATAGCGAAAACCCCCACAGGGAAAGCAGAATTTCTCATGAACAGCTGAGAAAGAGGCAATCAAATTTGTGCTGCTAGCTTGACAGACAGGGGTATTAAAAACTCAGTAGAAAGGTGACCATCTGGCTAGACAAGGACCACCTCTGAGTTAGGATAAGAATTCAGCATCAAAAGAGAGCCCTAGGGTGAAAAAAGGATCAGAATAAATTCAGTTAAGGCATAGCATAGAGGTTTTTAGGACAGAAGATTTTGAGGAAGGTGAAGACAATACCCACTTTATGCACATGTAAAGAAAATGAATAGTTTGACACCTTCAAAGACAATAGAAGATGTTTTAAGCAAGAAGACAAACTCATTTAGCCAATCATTAGGCAACTTGGTAGCAGTGACCATGGCTAATTAAAGTCAGTTGTCCTGCACCAAAGCCAGCATCACAACTGGTACATGTGATCAAATCACTGCAGCATTTAATTTAGCAACATGACTGGGGGCTGCCAACCCACCTAGCATCAAAGTGTCCTCAGAGAACCCCAGTCTGGAGTAACCCAGATTCACCAACTTGTTCTCTAATGTAGAAAAGCTGCATAGTTTAACCAGTGACAACCAATTACCACTTTCTTTTTCACCTAAAAACCTACAGAAGCAGTAACATCCTGCTCTAGCTATTTTTTTTGTTTGAAAACTACCAGGAAAAGGCAGTTTCAGTCTGTTATGGTTAAGTAGTGTCCACACCTACACCTATGAGAAATGTACGACTGGATGCCTCCAGGTACAACAGTTCTGCAAGAGGCAGAACTCTCCTCTTCCCACCAATTTCAATTTCTGCCTTGTACTACTGGAAAAGATGATCTTGGCCTATATGACTTCTTAATCGCTATTTAATTGTTATATTAATTGACTATTATTAAATTGACTAATTCAATCAGAGCTCAAAAAAAAATTCATTTTACTTCAATTATTTGAAGATCAATAAAAAATAATCTAGAAATAAACTGATGCTTTTTAAAAGTGCATTATACATAGAAATGCTCTTTATAAGTTCTTCCAGTAATTCTCTAAGTCATAACACTGAACATGAGAACTGATAGCTTTCTCTCATCTGAACCTTCTGTAACTATCCAGGTTTGCAGGAACACCCTTAAATAAATGCTCTCCTTAGATTTTACAGCAGTCTAGATACAGACAAAAAGGGAAGTCCTCTCTCCACCAGGTACTGATTTTCACCAGTGGATCAATGTCTACCTAGAGGTAAACACCTAGAGCCTGTGGTTCTTGGCTGAAAAGACAAGGGTTAGGAAACAGAAGAAAATGAGAAGTTCAAGAGACAAAAATCAGGTGCAAGAATACTGAGGTAAAGGGATGACTGAAGTGTTTTGTTGTTTCAGCAAAGGAAGACATCTTTTCAAATGCAAGTTGAAAATTAGCCTTTGCATTTGAACAATCTTAACCTTTATTTTTTTAAGAAAGCAATGGCCTACTCCCTCATGTTACCCCTCTGTCTGCAAGTACCTGTCTACTAAAGCTTTTGAGCTCACAGAGCAATTTCAATTAAATCTGATGAGCCCCTCATGATATCAACTCTTCTAAAAGCTTCAGGAAAATATGACCTTGATAGCAGAAAGGAATCCAAATCCCTGAACTGAAGGACAGACAGCAATACCTTGGCTTTTTAGCCATTCTTGGAGTGAATTACACAAGTACAATTGCAATAACCCATGAACCAGCATCTCTTTAGGCCTGAACAAGGTTCAGCACGTTCTGCCTCTTGCCCCTCTGGAAAGAAAGGATGTGGTAGGCAAGCTGGGATTTTCCAGGGTGGTGGAAGACGCTGGATATGTAAAAACATGAAATCACTGCTTGTGGGAAAAAATGCTTACAGGCATTTCACAAGTCTTTCCCTTACCTCCATTATTATTTCTTCCCATATTACCATGGGGCAAATTGGAAGACAATACTCAAAACATTGCTGCACTTTGGAAGTAATTTCAGGACACACTAATGGTGTATTAACTCAAAGTTTTCATTTATACTGATCATAAAATGGTAGAAATCAAGGGACTTAGGAAAAACAGGAAATGGAACAGCAGAATCACAGATTTCAGAGAGCATGACTGTACCCAGAAGTAGCAGGTATTGCTATAGGAAGCAATATTAAAAGTAAAAGGAGTTAGAGAAAAAATAGCCATCTCTTAAGAAACTCATATTAAGGGCAAAAGGACAAACCATTCCAGAGCTACTAAGCAGTACTAATGCAGGTCTCAGCTGAAGTGTCCATCCAGCTTCAGACACTGCTTTTTGAGAAAGGTGAACCAGATGGAGAGAACTGGGAAAAGAAGACTAAAGTCTGGTCAAGTAAGTTATGAGGAAAGAATGAACAAACTTGAATTGTCTAGTTTAAAGAGAAGAGAAAACCTTATCTTACATGGTTTGTTACACACAAAGTAATGCTTAAACTACACACACACACAAAGTGATCTAAATCAGATATTAGAAAGAACTTTGCACTGATAAAATCAGTTAAATGTGAACCTAGGGCAACGGATGTGTTTTTAAGATGGACATAAACCTCTGGTAGGGACATTTTGTGTAAAGTCAAAGCTGATATCTTCTAGCAGAAGACAGCAGAAAGCAGTGCTATCAGTCTTAACAAAACCCCCAAAACACAGTGGCACATCTTATGAGCTGAGAGGCTCCAGAATAGCCTTCAAGATATTCCAGCAGAAAACCAGCCCTGGATAAAATTGATTTGCAGAAATGGACTGGATAACATCTCAAAATACTTTTAAGCCTCATGTCCTATTTTCCTACTTACCTCACATTCATAAAGCTCACTATGACATGAAATGTGGAACAGAAATGACTGAGAACTGCAAAAACAGCTGGTACATATTTTCAGAGGGTGAAATGTAAGCAGATAGAAAGAATCTCTGAATCATAGATGCTGGAAGAAGGAAATAGGTATACCGACTTTCTGCTTAAAATTAAATTTATCAATCAAATTTGGGAAGTACAGAGATACAGCAACAGTAGTTGGCAAAGCAAAGACTGGCAGGGTCATCTAGAAGGATCTAGAAGCTCTGACCAAGAACACACTCTCCTGAGCTATCAGATATGTTTCAAGAGCAACAGAAGATGCCTAGGCACCAATCTGATTTCTTGTCAACACAGTCCAGTAGGAAGGCTCATGTAAAAGGAATGTAGTTTTAAAGCCCAATAAAATGTAAAGATTTAAAAATACTAGTAAAGTATTCTCTTACTTCTGGAAGAAAGAAGTTACTGCTAAAAACTTACACATGATAAGCAAATAACAGTAAAACTTCACACTGAAGATAAAAAAAACTTTTTTCAGAAGACCTCATGTTTTGCCTCTACCTTACCNCAAAAAAAACCCAAACCTCCAAAATATAAACCTGAACATAAGAAAAATGAGAAAAATGTTGTGCCCTTCTATAATGACTGCTACGAATGTATTTCTGCAGAGAGGCAAATAATGAGCAACGACAAAAGGTTCCAGTTTTCTCTCTCAACTGCAGTGGAGAAAGGTCTCAAATTTGTTCCAACAACTTTAGTTTGTCCAGGAATTCCCCTGAGAGGATGAACTACATACTTACAGCTTACCATCCAGCAGAGAAAAAATATCATTTACTTGTGAAAAATGTCCACATATGCAAAATGATCCCAGTAGCATGTTCCATGGTAGAAATAAGTTAATAAAGAATGAATAAAGTTCAGCTACAATAGGGAAAAAAACCCCAACAAACTACCTGAGGTCCCATGGCAGAAACTCCTAGCAAAATCTGTCCAAGGAGACACTCCTGTCGGTAAGTATTTGGAGATTTCAGACATATTGCTTTACAGTGAATTCTGAAACAATATTAGTATACTCTGATAGCTCCTGATTTTATGTTCTTTCCCAGTCTACAGGGAAAGCTGGGCACTTCCCTCATACTCAGTATGAAATTAATAATAATTAAGAAATTTTATGTGCCCATCCTGACAGCTCCCTTATGAACTAATGGAATAACAGCCTGTGTAAAAAATATCAGTTGGTGCAAGATCAAGAATGGCAAGCAGGACATGCAGAACAGCCATCATAATTCAAGAATATCCCCCTCTGAGGACCAAATTCATACTAGATAGTATTGTTGTCTCTTTTTCCACCCCTCTTTTTTCTTTATTTTCATGGACCAAAGCTAATCTCTTAAACCTGCTGGAATATAGTAAGTATAGTAAAATACTATTTGCACTTCCTACACCATAATTTTTTGTCTGCATCCTGCTTAGGAGGAAGACAGTAGAAGCCCTTGAAGAAAACTCAGGTAGAGCTGTCCCCCAGCAGGGACTGACGAGGCAAATCCAGAGTTTCTCAGTGGGGAATGCAGCTAAGGCACTGTGAGCTCTATATCATGTGAAAATGATATAGAAATGTCCAGTGAAAGGCAATGGCTTCCCCGAGAGACCTTGAAAGGTACCAGCAAAAAGTCATGCCAAGTCTGGAAGAGCCAGAGAAAAGCATGCTGAGAGATGGTATCACTTCATATCAAATATTCTAAAACATAGATTCTGTACGAGTAGTTTACCTAAAGGTCTGCCTTGACCAATGCATTTCTGCTTTATTCTGACAGAATCACAATAAGCCAAAGCATGGGGTAAAATCCAGTATCCTCCATTATTTGTTAATGAACAAAACAGATCAGAATTTCATTTAAAATACCCTGACCAATGGAGGAGTATCCAAATTGGGATTCTATCAGCCAAAGAGTAAGGTTGGCTCCTATACCAAAAGAACTGAAAATGCAGCAGACAGTGCAGTGAAGATATACAGGAAGAAAAGATAATTATGCTTAAGGTTCAGATTAGCACATAGGTCTTGACCGGAATGGAATGCAGAATCTTTGAAGTATCTTCACTCAGGTGCATCACACCATATAGATTATTTACATTAAAACAGAACATAACCTCTGGGGGAATAAATCCACACCTGGAATGGAAAATATTTGACACGGGCATTCCCGCACCATCAGGAGAAAAGATCACAGACCACAGAATTTTGAAATATTTTTATTTTCTGTGGGAGCCATTCCAAAAATCTGACCACTTAGTTTGCAAAGCTGAGTGGAATTATTTTGAAATTCCATAGATGTCCCTTTGTCTCTGTGGTGAACCTGAATTAAGTACTAACAACTTTTTCCTGTGTTACAAATCCCAGTAGGATCAGTAGAATAATGTGGAAGTCTTGCATTCCTACACAAACCCTTACAATTCTATCCTCATTTCCTGAGATCCATCTCAGTCCCACACAGCCCTCAAATCTGCTTTTGGTATCTTATGAGACAGGCTGCAGAGGACACTAAATTTCCCCAGAAACACTACAATTTTGGAGCTAGAAAGAAAATTTCAAAAAAATTAAATATACCTTAGAAGAATGTATGACGAACTGGACTAAAGCACTCTTACAGACTCAGACAACTTGAAAAAAAACTATTGCAAGCAGTTACAAAAGAGCTTGTGCTAGAATTCTCCTAAGATAGAGTATATATAGTATATACATATGTGTATATATATATAGAGGAGTATAGACTATATAAAAAATATATACATATATTATAGATAGATATATAGATAATAANNNATCTCTCGCTATATATCTCTATATATGTATATCTAGGAGTATAGGATAGAGCTGGCAGTAGCAGCTGTTCTGTTTTAACTAAACATTCAGTCAACACTAAAGTATTTAATTTCCAAGTACTACACGCTAGTCAACACACATGCTAGCCGTGAAATGATTTGTGATTTTGCAGCTACCCACTTTACAGTCTTCTTTGCTGTCTATGAAGAAAGAGAAAAAAAGAAAATCACCTCCCTTCAAGACTGCAGTTGCTTACAGATGTCCATTCTCCCCTCCTTGGACCACTCCTCGCCGTGGTTCCTCGCCGCCATCCTGGCTGAGATCACCTGCCACAGACACAACCCATCCACCTTTCACCTCCTCTCGCCTTTCCCTCCGTAGCCCGGGGCTACTCCGGCACCCCCAGCGTGCCCGGCCCGTCCCTGCCCCAGTTCTCACAGCGCATTTCGCTCCCTCGGGCAGCTCCACCTCCCTCCAGCCGAGCCCGGCACAGCCCAGCCAGCCAGACTCTCCGGTCCAGCCACTGCTCCGTCTGACTCCTTCCTTTCCAGCCGGCCTGGCCACTGGCACCTGGAGAGGGCCCTTTGTCCCTTCACTGACACAGATTGCACTGACTTGAAAGTGAGGAGGACCTGCAACAGTTCATCTGTGATTCCTTGTTCCCGATATTGACACCTGAATAATTATAAATTGCTGCAGACTTGAGTGTCTCATTTCCAAGTGTCTTTCTCAGGTGTGAAAGTGGGTATTGCCGTGGTCCGTTCATTAACAAAGGACTCTTGACAATAATTTCAGGAGGCTAAATATGATTTATTAAAATGACTCCATAGCCAGAGGATTTCAGACTATAATGTGCCCAGGTACAGAGTTCAGATGCTTCTTCTTTAATGCTCTGTACAAGAATGCTAGAATGCTTACAATATCAGAGAGAGAACTGTCTTTCACCTCATAGGTTGAAAGAGAAACCTATATTTTCCATTACTAGGAGACAGGTAGAGGAATCTAAAAAACATCTTTGAATCATAAACTAGAGATTTTGTTTACAGAAAACTTATACAGAGTAAAAAGACATTAAAAGATGCTCTCTCATGGGAAAATTTCTTGCAGGCTTGCACACAGAGAAACTTATAATATGTTCTTGCAACAAGTGGGACCTAAACCAAAGTGTTTGTTTATAGTTGTAACCTGCTTATGACATAAACAGCTTTGTATCCAGCTTATGATCGCCCTTAATATGAAACTAACCAGTTAGGTAAATTAGATATCAGGTAGCTTGAGAATTAATTTTTCTAATGCAGAAGTGACCAGTATCCATACATAAAGACCTACTTCTGGCAGCTTTCAAGACATCCTTCTCTTTCAAAGCCTTGCATGTGTATGCATTTTTTTATTCCTCCCATCTCCCCCACCCAACTGTATTGTCTCTTCAAAACTCAGAGTGTTTCAATGCACAGCTAATGTTTTTACCTACTCAACTGTTAAAACACTGTTATGAGCTCTGCTATACCTTACATGTTGAACAATATGGACTGAAAAAACCCTCCAAAACCACAAATTCCTATTCAGATCTGCCAGAAAATGTGAATAGATAAAGCACAGGTGTCAGCTTGTTTTAACCATGGCTAAATGAGGCTAACAAAGAAACAAGACTCCAGCATCTGCTTCAAGTTTAGAAAAATATTCCTTTATCCAATAGCATAGGAAGCAACACTGGTTCATTTGCCTCTACCACAAGTTTCAAGAAATTGTGTCAGAAAATCTATCATCAGACTTGGTAGATCTTTTTATCACCATGATCTCATAGATAAAGCTGTTTCCTACTCCAAGAAGGTGCAGTTGGCAAATATCATTTGTTACAGATGATGGATGCCCATCTCTGTTACCTCTGCTGAAATACTGCATTGCAAACCTTGCACGAATCCTGTGAAAAATGTGTCTTTTTTTTTTTTTTTGGCCATGCATCTAAGTGGGGATGTAGCACAGCCAAGAATGCCACACACTGTGCAGTAGTGATTAAATGTAGCCTTGAAATGTAGCCATAAACCAGTAGGATGTACAGAGCTGGAAAAAAGAAATATAGGAATAAGCAGCAAACAGTGGAGTCTGCGAACAAATTATTGTCAGTCAACCATGGTGGTTACTTGTTGAGAAGTGTCAAAGCGCAGAGATGTTTTGATTAGCTTCTCCAGCAAAAAATCACTCAATAAAAGAAGAAAACTAAAGAACCCTCAAACTGTCCTCTGTCAGTCTCTTTAGGCTATATTTTAAAGGCACAAGCCTTCTTGGATATCTGGTTAAAAGCTTAAAGTCTTTCCACACTATTCAAGTAATTCTGTGTGTAGCCCTGAAAAACAAAATACTCTCATCATGTTCATGTTAATTTCAAGGTAGAAGTACTCAAAGCCCTCTAAAATACCTGTCCATCAAACTCCAGCCTGAGCTCACAGAAATTACCTGTCACAGTGAGAGGTTTGCATTTCTGTCTTTAAGCTGATGTCCTGAAATACAGCTCCAATGAGAATGCTGTTGCTGAGCAGGTGAGATACTTGATCAACAGGAGGTGAACTGAAATCACACAGCCCTTGTGAACAGGAGAAACACCACCCAGATGACAAGGAAGAGTTTGGAACTGCTCCCCTTTGGATCAGACTGCTCTAAAGATGTAAAACTGATGCCTGACTGAGTTAGAAGTGAATTATGGAAAAACAATAACTCAAGTTTCATCTGTTAGATAGACTGGTAGAACACAAATGTCCCATGAGAAATGACACCAAAACACATTTCATTCTGACTTAGTAGCATCAACTAGAACATGAGACAGGGCAACTGCTTTACACAATACTGATGACAAATTATGGATATTTGAAAAAGTGGCAGACTTGGACAAAAATACCTGGGAATAAAGGTACCCTTAATAGACACTGATCCCATGTGCACCAAGTATTTTAAAAGTAGAGTACGAAATAAAGTGTCTTTATCTCAGAAAGTTTATGGACTAAACAAGTTCCAGAGAAATGCAATGGTAAGATGCACAAACCATGCAGAAATGAGTTGGAGCAGAAGTAAAAAGAGCAGTGTGAGCTCTGAGAATAATAAATTCTGGGGTTTTTTATGTGTGTCTCATGTTGGCTTTCATGTAAGATAAAGGAACACTCTGACAGAAGCTTCTTTCTTGTTTGGAGTATAGGTCAAATCTCCTTCCTGCTGCAGACTGCCCAGGTCACTGGAGGAATGAGTTCACACTGCAGCTTCTATTATTTCAGCAGGGAAGGTGCTGGGCCTTTCTCCCATGTCCAAAAGCGTACTTAAAGCAAAGAGTGGATCATACGAAAATGGGTCACAAGTTCACAAGTTGTTAAGGAGTTGATAGACAGATAGCATCACTATAGAAGTTTTGTTTCTTTAGGAAACCAGCCAAGATTTTATAATGCTACCATGCTGAAAGCTCAAACCAAAAAAATCCTGATCAAACTATGTAGGTGGGGTTTTTCCCCTCATATAACACTCCTCTCCCCCATCACATACATTTCAGACACCTACAAAGTGTTCAGTGGGGAATAAAAACAAATATGCCTACCTGAGGTTTTAAGAATCTGCATAACTTGCCATTGACTGAAATTTTGTTTCCTATAGATGTTAACATCTTCATAATAAAATCACAAGCTTACAACACTGTTTCTCAGCAGGGACACATTGAAACAGTAAAAAAAAGCCCAAGTCTCTGATAACAGTCCCAAAAAAACAGATTAAAATGATGCTTCAATTAACTTAAATGAACCCATGTGATTTTCAGCCCACATGCAAGAATTCTAAAGGTCCTTGGTTACATTGACCCACAGATATAAAAACCTGCTAATGTTACCTTATCTCTGCAAATTTTAAAATGTTTTCTACCTATTGATAGGTAAAGCTAATTTTTACCTTCTGACTTGCTTGATTTAATTATGCTGTGGTGGAAGCATAAGGAAGTTAATACAAGATTTTCAAAAGTGTAAATGAATGGATACTTTGGGTTGGGGATGAGATGGAAGCTCAAAGAGCTCCATTTTTTATCTGTCATGCTTGGTAATGCTCCTTGTTTATTACTAGTAGAGTGTCTGTTGACTTTAATTCTTGCATAAGCTCCAGAGATGCATCTCTGGTACAAAAACCTACTGTGATTTCTTTACCAAATCATAGAGGTGATGAGGAAGACAATAAAAGGAAGAGATTTCTCTCACCTCAACAGAAATTTATTAAGAGCCAAGATGCTAATGAAGTGCAGAGAATATTTTGTTGGAAAGGGACAGGTGACCTTGTGTGCTTTGGAAGACATTGCACATGCAGGGAGGTGGAATGATCTTGCAGACATTACTTTATGCTGAAAACTGCTGCTGTAACAACAAATCCTCTGCTAGAGGACCGAGGGGCCACTCTGTTCAGCTTCCCATCCTTACAACAAACATGTGGACAAAAAACAGCCTCCCTGAAGCCCTTCTTGATCCTGAACATCTTTGGCTCAATATAGTCATTGTGTGCACAATTTTATTTCTTTACCTTTCATTGGTGAGTAAGAGATGCAAGGAGGTCAATTAATTCCTCTTCAGGGAGGCAATAAATTACACCTCTTCTTGGGCAATAGGTTCAACCCAAGGTGAAACCAGATTTTATAAAACCTGCTCCTCCATTCCCAAAGCACAAGTTTCCTGTCTCAGGACACAACCTTGTAATTATTTTGCTAACTTGCTAGTGCTCATAGCATATCCAACATTTCGCACTATGCACATCAACACACCAGTTCCATTAACACGCATCTGAAAATAGACACAAATCATGGAATTGATACATTTTCTAACCCTTGAAAACAGGTTTTAAGAAAAAGTAATTAGACTTGGCATATATCAGCAGCAAACTTGTCTCAGAATGAAAAACAAAAATACTAACTTTTTTCTTTAAAAGTTGTAGATTTTGGCAAACACATATTTTTGTTTTGGAATCTGTATTTCCTGTTTGGTTATGGATAAGAAATAGATTTAAGAAGCAAAGGTTCTGAGCTCAACCTGAAAAGAAACTATTAAAATATGTATTGAGAGCCAAAAAGTAACAATAGACAAGTTTTGGCCACCTGGGATTCCTCCTAGATCATTTGATAAAGTAATTTCTTGTTTGGGATAAAACTGGGTTTTACACAGAGAGAAATGAGAATCTGCTTTAACACCCCTTACTACTTATTTACCCAGAGATGCACCAATCCAATACTTAAAGCTTATTTCCCCAAGAGTTTTTGGTAACCTAAAGCAAGTGGAAAGAAACCAAGGATAAGGCCCACAGGGATGGGTGATTATGATTAGAAGAGAGGAAAAGGGGTGGAGATTGCATCAAAACAGTTTAATGTAGAGTTTTGTTTCGTTTCTGATCAAAATAAAACAATCAAAAGACAAGAAGATTTCCCCCTTCAAGATTAACACACCCTTTTATCTGCTAGAACCTCCCAGACACTTTTACCACCCACATATGCAAACAAACAAGCTGTTTATATAACAGTGATGTGAGGAAGATATTGCACAGGGGAGCAGTTTATAAAGACCCTTTTATAAAGAAGAGATGACTTCAAAAGGCTTGCAGACACACATTTTGTGCCAAAGTAAAACATTCCCTCTGAGCATGACTGATGTCAAGAGATTGTTGGAAGTTCAAAAGCTCAAACTCAGAAACTTCCATGAATGTGATTTCAAAAAGCAGAGAAAACACGATCTTTCAAACGCTTTCTTGGATCATGAAATGTCTTCAAAAAATCTCGTTCACTTTGAGTGGTTTTGTAGTTTGGTGTTGGGATCTCTGCAACACCTGAATTGTTGAGGTTGGGCAGCACGAAATGCATTTGATTTGATCACGGGGCTGGGATCCTTTCAGGGAATGGCTGACAGTGAGGTACAATGTGACAGCCATGGGTGGTCTTAAATTTACCTCTCAGGCTGTATTTCCTGACCTCCAAGGTCTCATGTGAATCACTACAGTCACTGACACAGGAGTGGGAACATCTGTGTCCTGCCCTCTGCAGACAGCAGTGTGGCTGCTCTGTACAGACCTCCCCCACATCAGTGTGCATGAGAACCTGACTGCAGCTCACCTTTACCTGCAGGAATTGCAACCTGGTGACGACAGGGGAAGAAGTGTTCCTTTCAGAAGGCAATCACAGTTTTGTGGAAACACAACAAATGGGCAGGAAATGGAAATTCCGACCTAGATTGAGGCATTCTCCCGCAGAACAGCCCCGGGAAGCTCAAGAACATACAAACTGGCTGCTGTGATTCCAGGTGTGAGCTGACAGCTTTGGGCTGTGAGATTAGCCAGGCTGAAGTCTCAGATAGCTACATGTGAGTCACATGGAGAGATGTATGGCAGCTCTCCAGGCTGTATGAATCAGCAGCAGCAACAGGGAAGCAGAAACTCAAATGGAAATTCCTGGAGGAAGCAGAGTGCAGCATTATGTCAGCTGAAATGGCTACAAGTCTCAGCTCTGCATCTCAAATTTGTCTTTCCATATCTCTTTTTTAGGTGAATAGATCCTCATGTCTTGGTATGCTGATGGAGAAGACCAAATTTTTTGGAAGAGGGGGAAATGACAGAGCACATGCCTGTGCTTGATCAAATGAATGAAGGCAAGGATACAGCTGAATGACTTCCAAAAAAACCCTGAGATGATCAGTAAAACAGATAAGGCATTACTGTGTTACATCTACACTGGATGTTCTAGAAATTCAAAATACTTCAGGTGGGAGAAAGATACCTGGCCAGAATAGGTTAAATGTTACTTTGTTCTGAAGACATGGGTGTATATAGATGGTGTCTACCCTGGAAATTCAGCTCTTCACTTGCAGTTTTATACTAAAGGTATCTCACAGAGTGTTCTGGTCATCTGTCTGAATTCATGTATCTTTAAGTGCAAAACACTTAAGTTCCACTTCAGTCTGGCACAAAATACTGCTGGTCCTGCTGCCTGCTCCTCTCCTTGGCATTTTTCTTCCCAATTCCATATCCATCCCACAATGACAACCCTCTCAGACAATAGCCTTGCAAAATTCCTGCCTGGGTTGCTTTCTCAAAGTACTTTTTGTGGAAAAATTAGCTGCCAGGAATGGCAGAAATTCTCTGGCTGAGCCACTGGTCATTGTAGGGAAATTTAATTTCCTGCTTTGCTGGTTAATGCCACAGTTCTAACCACAACAAAAATTACTTTCCTTTAAAAGGAAAGTAAAAAACCAAAAATCCACGAGAGAGTTCATATGTCTATTGGCAGAAGAAACAGACCTGCATATCATGATGAATTAGGATCTTTATGGTTGTCTTGTACCCTATAAACCAGGATTTGAAACACCACTGCACACATGCAAAGAGCAAGCTGTGACAGGGACAGCACAATGCTAAACATTTTTATGGTGAAAAGTCAAATTTTATAGAAACTGTGGGAACATAACAGAAGGTTGTTGAGAATTATAAACATGCTGAAGTGATCTGCAGCTGAGGTGTAGAAAAACACATACACCAATTGTTGCTCAGCTTTGCTGGGTAAGTTCAATGTCTGTGTTTCAATAAGAGGCCTGAGATAGGCACTCAATCTAACATGCTTGGGATTCCTTCCCTCCTGTGGGACAGATCGAAGCAGGGAGGTAATCTACACCTGTGACAGCCCCTGAAATACAGGTGAAAACAGCAGGTTCAGAGATCCTCTAGGAAGGACCATGCAAGAACTGAGTTCTCTGGTGTCCCTGCTCATGTGGCTCTGCCCAGGTGCTGCTTTGCGGGTCCCTAGTTTGACAAGGTAATGGAAATAAATTGACTCTTTTCATTTCATTCAGTGTTCTGTGGTCATCCCTGGGTCACACAGAGACCCAAACAGGCCCTAAGCAGCCATTATCTTATCATTCTGCTCATTATTACTCATGAACTTGCTTCTTCAATGGAACACATCCAGCCACATCCCTTGCTGACATTGCAGGTAGAAGATGCACTTCACCTTTCTCATTTCTGAAAGCCAGACTGCCACTTAAAGCTTGCAAAGGTAATTAATTCTCATGCTGAAGGGATGTAAATAGGCAGGCAATGGCACTAGCCACACCATGGCTTTCTATTACCAATTACCTCTACTGAGCACAAATAAGCTGCTTGCTAGCTTCTATTCATAGAGGCCTGACTGAGGTTCTGCATCAATTCCATCCATTTTTGGATCACTACTGCTGACTGACCACAGAAATGCTGCCTCCTTGCACTGAAAGGTCACAGACTCACTTTGACTGGATGGTCTCTGTTTTAGCTTTATATTTAAAGGCAGGTCAACACCAAATTCCCAGCAGGGCACTCAGCTTTGCCCAGCTGAGCCCTGAAAGGCTCCAAATGTCCCATTGCTGTTACTCATATGTTGATTCCCACTCCCTCTCCACACATGTGAAACCCCTCCAGCCTGCAGGTGAAGTATGAACCATTAACCAGCACCCTTTGAGCCTGATGATCTAGCCAGTTATTACCCATGCAGCAGTCTGCCCATGCAGACTGTAATGTCCCAAGCAGCACATGAGGGTGGCGTGGCCAGTGCCAAGGTAGGTGACATCTATCACTTACCTCTCATACACAAGTCTAGTCATGTCAGCATAGAAGACAGTCAGGCAAACATTATTTATCTCTGGTACCTCTATGCTTGCTGTTCCAAATCTCCTTCCTCTCTATGCTCCCAGAAGCAACCTCTGCTAGAAATGATCTGCCTTTTGAAGACAGGTGGGACATTTGTCTTAAGTTATCAGGGATCTTTGGCACCTGGGAGCTTCCAAAGCAGATAGTGTGTGATATCACTGTGATATCACCTACCACACGTGAGTGCTTCCCTCCTGATCCCACACCCTTGTATGTGTTGCCATTTCTCAAGAGATCCGTGACTCAACCTTCTTTCACTGCTGGTAGTTTGACAACCCAGAGGCTTAGATGACTTTGATGGTGAAAAGTGAGGCAATGAAAGCACAGAATATATCTTACCTGCATCTGTGGTCACTAAGGCATCCACCCCATTTGTTGATGGAACACGTTTTCCTTGTTTATTTATCTACTACTAATGCAGCAGTAAAAGCTGTTCTGCCTCCCTTGATATTCCTTGCAAATGTTGACTCCAGGAGATCTTTGGCCACCGCTACATGCCTCCAGAATGTTTCAAAATTCCTCTTTCAAAGACCATTCTCGTTTCTGTCTCCTGTATGCTACTCATTTTTGCACTGGAGCTCAGCCATGGGTTATGTGTGTGCAGCTAAGCCAGTCTCCCAATACATTTACTTGCTTTCATGAGTAGAAGAATGAGCTGTTACTGTGCTAAGAGCAGGCTGACCTTAAAGACCTGACATGCTGAATCTTTCAAGCCAAAGTAAATTACTATCTGCTATTTCTGTCAAGGCATTACCTTCCTAAATTTAATTACCTGAATTTAGAGATTTCCAGATGTTAAGAGGGTAACGACTTTAGACCAACCTTATATATTGAGCTATGTGCAAAATCTCAGCCTTGCATGTAAAGTCTCATGCAACATGCTCAAAGCATTGCTACAAGAGTCAGAGACTATGTGCCCACACAGTGGTGACACCTCGGCTGCAGAAAGATGTCCTCAGTGTTTCCTGCTTCCAATGCATTGAGCTCATCACATAGCAGGGCAGATGACAGAAACAAGGGCGTGGATCTGAGACCTGTGATTATCATCTGAGAGGGCAGGTGCAAAGCAACACATTTCTCAGGCTTGAAACCAAGGAGAAAAGAAGGCAGGAACTGAGTATGAGGAGGTAGTATCTGTGGTGCAGCTGAAGCAACAGGTACAGTAATTGGCAGAGAATTTGACTGAAAACCACATCTCAATTTTTTCCTGTTGTCACTATAGCTGCAAAATCCAGAGGGCAAATTGCAATTGAACTTTCCATTAACACACGTGCAATGGAAAATGCCCAAAATTCTGAGCTGCTGCAAGTGAAACAGGCTGGACTTAATGAAGTTCCCTTTCAGTTTGTTTTTATCCAAACCAATATCAAAATATGAAGACATTTCAGAAAAAATCCTACTATATTGGTAGATCATTACAGCTGCACAACTGATGCTGCAAACAGCTGCAAAGGCCTGATCAGCCTTAACCCTCTCTCCTTGTGCTTCCCTTATTAATAATAACCCTTATTTCTTGACTCTGATTGTGGGAATTAGTTTATTTCTTTTCCTACCAGACTCTTTAACATTTATATTGAGTATGCATCTAAAATGCCCCACTTCCACCAGGTTTGCAAAAACACTTCAAGTGCTGTCTGTATTTGTGAAGAGAGAGCAAAGAAATTACAGGAGGCCTTTACAACATACAAGAAAGTTATTGCCATGAGAACAGTTGCATGGCATATTCCTTTCATGACTCTCTTTCTAAACAACCAAAGTTTTCCTTAAGATCATCATTAGGCAATAAATGACAATGGAGAGCAGAAAAGAGAGGAAAGAGCTAGGGTTCCAAGAGCATGGAAGGGACTGAGACTGGATGCTGGAATATTGAACCAAATAGCTAAGTAGAACAGCTAGGAGGAGATTCAGATGTAACAGGTCAGAGGCTAAACATAAACAGCTTCTGAATTTTAGAGCCTCCAAATGTTGGAGGCTATCACATTTTTGGGCCATCAGATAAGTGGGGCAGATGTTACTGAGTTGGATCTTATCCCAGGGTCTTTTTTGCTTTCACACAGGAGCTTGAAATCCCTGGAAAAGCCTATAGTCTTGTTGAATTCGTGTTTCTTCCAAACCCTGCCATTCTCAGTGCAGAACATAAAAATAATGAGTTTGCAAATAGCTTTATAATGTCTTGGAGGCTAAGGCATCCAAGGAAATAATCTATCAAAGAAATGGAACTGTTGCATGTGTTTTACAGGGAAAAAAGGTTTCCACTAGACAAACATATTTATTGTTTTAAAAATCCAGTGTCCCCTATTAGTGGTACCCAATCAACAGCAATATAACAGCAAAGAAACCATCACTAGGAAAATACCTTCTCTGGGCCAATACAGTTGCATAAATAAATAGCTTAGCTACTGAATTGTGCTCTGGGTAAAGGCAACTCCAGACTATGGATTCTGGAAGAACATGAAGCATCTGCCTCTGCTAAAAGCACTAACAAAGTGGAAGACATGGTCCACAACCCACCCCCCAAAGTTTAGGTCTTACTATGGCCCAGCTTCCAAAGAATACCAGGATGCAGCATGGCTGTGAGGACACGGTTAAGCCTGATGTCCATTAGTACATGCAGAGTCTGTGCTATCAGCTAGAATTGAGTGAATTAGACTTAAAATAGTCCCAGAAGCTATCTGAACAAGCAGTCCCACCCCAAAGCACTCTAGCACTTCCCCAAAATCAACAGCTTCTCTTCTGGTAGGATGCTTCACTGCTTCTTTATCACTCAGCTACCTTCTTTCTGCCCTTGGTATGCCACAGATTGCTAGGAGCAAAGAGAGCCTCCCTGCTCCCCCACATCTGATCATCCCTAATTACCTTTCCCAACCCATTAAACAAAATCCTTTCTTCAGAAACCCAGGGGGTTTTGTGGCATCAGAATTGCTTCTCTATTTCTGTCAAGCACGCACAGACACACAAAATGTTTTTACATCATTAAGATGCAAAACACATTGTTCTTGAGCAAGTGTTTTCAAAAGCAATGTTTCCAAAGCTAGCATTTCCTGAAGCCAGTGCTTCCTGGGGGCTCCCTTGGAAAAAAAGGGTTTATAGAGCTGATTTTTGCAAAGCCTGATGTTCCAGTCACCCAGTTGTGCAAAAGGATTCCTATAGGCCTAGAAGCCTTCACTGTGCCATTCACTCACTGCAGTCTCTGCACCAGTTGTCTCTCTCAAACCACAGCATCTCTTCCTCCTCCCCTCCTTGCAAAGCAGCACAGCTGTAACTAAGCCCAAAAGTTTTGGAACTATGACAAGTCTAGAAACAGCATCACCAGTCACATCCCCTGAATATACTAGCACTATGTTTGTGCTATATAAGGTGTTAAATGGTCAATTAATTTACTGCATGGGCAGTAAAGTACGCATATGTGTGTGTCAGAGTGTTAGGGGAAATAGGAGCAAGGTGGCTGAAGAAAAAAAAGGAAGGAGGAAGAATGACTGGAATTAAGAGAAACCTGGAACCTTGTACAGGCTTCCTTGTGCACCGAGCTGCCATATTCCCTGCTTCTCAGATCCCAGCTTGTAAAGTGGGCAGCACACCCCAGTGAGGAGTGGCCAACAGAAGTGCCCTGTGTGCACACCTCCAGCAGGGAGGAAGGAACAGTATCTGTTCCTGTAAAATAGCATCAAGCATAAGCACTGAACAGGGCGAGGCACTGGGGCGGGGAAACAGACCAGACAGGAATGGGGAGATTCCTACCAGGAATGAGATTCCTGGTTCATTCAGGACTCTTGTCTGTTATTGTTTCCTTCTTTCTGTGTTTGGAGCAGGAAGAAAGGGGAAATGGTATGCAATTGGGAGCACAGTGTTCCGCCTGGACTGACAAAATCTGCCTTTGATAAGCCTTCTGAACTTTCTAAGTCTTCACTTCCTCACCACTTCCTCTCAGCCATGGATGTTTACAAGTGGCTCAGTGCTACTGTCAGGTGTCACACAGCAGGGTAAAACACCTTCTCCTCCAACCATGTGGTGCTTGTAAGACTTCACTAATCTTGAAGGTGCATCTACTAGTATTTCCTTCATTTCTTTGTCATACCTTTCAGGCCAATATTTATTTCCTTTTTTTTTTGTTCATCCTCAGTAATATTGGTCATTACTTCTCTAGCTGTTTACTTCTCTTTTTTTATTAAGGAGGAAATCCTAATTAATTCCCTCCTGGGATTTCAAAATCACTCATTTGCAGCAGGTTAACAGTAACTGAATGGCAAAGCTTAGTCCTTGAAATCTGTCACAAGTGGAAAGCAAAGACTTAGAGCACCATTGTGGCAAGTAGCTAAGGTACAAAATGACGAGGAGGTTTGTGTGATATATAAGAGGATACAGAATTAGGTTTTTGGAAGCGAATCCAAGAAAGGCCTTTTTTCAATCATTGCGCAAGAATTTTTGCTTTCCTCATCCAACACCAGCCAGTGATTGGGAAACACTCATACCAGAGGAGACACCTAAAGCCAGACAACCATTAAGCATGACACTGGGTGTGCCCTCATTACAGTGCTAAGGTGTGTGAGCGCCCCATTTAGGGAAAGATAAAAGATAGCAGTTTATTTGTAAAACAGCGGAGCCCTCACCACAGTCCCTGTCTAGAGCTTCCAACAGGGATGGTCAGGTGAGTGCACAGGCTCCACAAGCAACTTTCTCCATCCCCCCTGTCGCCACCACAGCGTGCTGTAAAGCCAGCCTTCTCACAGTCACTACAAGACTTTCTCCTAACGCTCACATCCAGATCCAGAATCAGGACGTTCCAAGACAGACAGTAAGCTTCCGGTCAGAGCAGGCATCACAGAGAGACAACCTTTAAGATCTGGGCTCTTTTGGTAAAAGTATACTTTTAGATTTGTTCGTTCTTCAGGATGTTACATGCCAACAGTTCTACAAAATATTAATGTGTGTGAGAAGTGCTGCTTCAAAGAGAACAGCCTGAGAAAACAGAGAGTAAACTGACTTGGATTTTAAGCAGTACAAGGCTGGAGAGCAGGCACCAGTAAAGTGCAGGGATCAGCTAAGCCAACCCTGCAGAAATGCAAACATCAAGAAAAGGCACCTTTGCCTGCCTACGTATTTTTGTTGTTATACTTGTACAGCAATAAATCACACTTTAAATATTACTCCACACACACTTGAAGCTAACAAAACAGCTTTCCACAAGTGGTTAATACATTGCAAAGTCAAGTCCATCACCAGTTAAGCTTTAGAAGGAAGTTACTACTTGTGTTTGTTGTGTTTGCTATAAGCTAGACTCAGTCCATGGGGTCAACAGCATTTATTTGCATGAGCATTCCCAACTCCCTCTGCAGTTTAGGAGAGACACAAGCAGCGTTAGGTCCCACAATTACAAAACTTAACACACAAGCCTAATCCATACAAGCTGTTCGACGGACACCAAGATGACCATAAAAATAGCTTAATAAGTAATGTTGCAACTACCTATTTGTTTTCAATATTGAGGCAATTAGGGTAAACAATTAAACCTTACCTTTGTTCCTTTAGTGATTCCATTTTTCTTAGATATTCCACTTTTTAAGAGGTTATTCTGTTTCTGATGATGATGATGATGTAGATGTCCATTGCACACAGCACTGGGATTAGCCATCTGTTTAAATTAGTCAGATTCTCAGTTCTTAAGGGTGTCTCAGGTCTTTCTACTGTAAAAACGACAGTGGGATTAGAAGATAAAGTTCTTGGTTAAGGCCTGAAAGGTATCCAACTGGTCTGTCAGGAATTTCCAGGATGAGAGGAGGAACTATCTTTTGCAATGTCTTCAAAACATAAAACTTTCTTTCATACAGCTTCAGCCCCAGCAAGCTAGAATGCGAAATACATAGCAGGAGGTGTGCTGTTAAAATCTCTGAAAAATACTGCTCATTGCTGGCTCTTGCATGAACACGGCTCCTGTGAGTCAACAAGGCTGCAGCAGCTATCAAGAAGTGGGTGGATTCAGAGGCGGAGACACTTAAAGATATATTACCTCCTAAATACCTCCCAGGGAGAAACTTTGTTTCTTTCCTCCGAATTACGCTGGGTGTAGAGTGATGTCACTCCACAGAAACTGCCAAAATGTTTTGAAAATGTTAACGGCGTAATCCGTAAAATTAAATGGGTCGTCTTGCTGAGAGTGTATTAGCTGAAAACAAGTAGTATTGCCCTGAGTAAAGCGGAGAAACGCTTTTTAAAATTTCTTTTAATCTCTTGCGTGAGTAGCATGACAGACACAACATTATGCCTGCAAAGAAATGGAAAGCATTTTAGTAATAAAATGAAAATATATCTAGAGCTAGATACTACAGACACATGCACAAGTATTCACTAGAGTGAACTGTCCCTTTTAAACTCAGTTTGGCCAGCAGTAGGATAAATGGCATGCTATTCCAATGAATGAGAACTGGGTTTTTACGACGCTTATTAATTTAGTTTTAAAACAAGACAGGCTTTAATCACATGTGAAACTACTGAGAACAACTAACACACATCCTTTCTTTCATGAAAAAAGGTTTTTAATTGTGAAAATGCATATATGGTCTTTGCTGAATCAAATTCTCGTGCTTCAGGTTTTAGTGACAAAAAGTAAAAGTAGAAGAATCTCTGGTAGCGTTTAATAGAATCTCTTCCTCCAAAAATAATTAAAATTAGTGTGGAGACAGATTAAAGGAAAGCTGAATTATACTATCAATTTTGAAAAACAGTTAGGAGGAAAGGCTGGGAGAATAAAAACACTTGAAGTTCTTTAATTAGAAAAAATTGCTGTGCCATCCTGGCAATGAAATGTAAGTTATATACAGAAAGAACAGCCTAGAACTTGAGTATGTGGAATGCAAGAGATGAAATGTTAAATAAACCACTGTGAAAATACACAGGGGAACACACAGGGTTGGTTTTGAAAACTTATCTCAGACACATATTAAATTGCTAAAATATATTTTCTTCTTTGAAGTAATTTGCAAAGTGAAATATTGTCAATGCACTAGAAAAAATTTGGGTCCTGCTTACGAGTGATCTAAACTTAAATTAATAAGATTGTAATATTCTGGGGGAAGAAAATAACCCCTTAACTGATTAAAATGACACAGAAACAGTAAAACACAAAAATGTTTTGCTTCACAGTTTTACAAGATTCACCATCACAAATCAGATTTTTTATATTTTATCTTTTTGGTGCTTTTCCTAGGCAAGAATGCCTCATTTCTGTATGAATTAGTCTTGTTTTGGCTTCATTAAGGCATCTGTAAGTACAGCTCAATGACAAATGAATTGTGAATATAATAATGCCAATTATAGTGGCAAAATAAATTGTTGGTCTTAAGTGTCTAAGAGTTCATATTTGCAAAGAAAAAAGGAGACTGAGATGAGGGTAAGGCTGCAGGAAGAATGGTTGGCAATATCTCCTGCACACCTATCCCCTCCGGGCTGCTGATAAATGGAACAAGGTAATGCAAGGCATTCTCTCTGCTCCTGGCAACCCCCTCCCATCAAGGAGCTTTCTTCCTTTGGGAATTGTGTCCTTGATTGCCACAGCAAATCAAACACCCGTAAAACGTGCAAAACGTGCCATCTGCTCAGTCAATTACTGATCATCTTCCCCTGTTGTGGTGAAGACAAGGACACCCACCAGAGTAATGCTGTTCCCAGGTCCCCGTGTCCCAGCCAGCACCTCTGCCAGGTGCTTTTCCCAACAGCCTCAGCACCTTTCAAGGCACAAAGGAATAAAATTAACATATCATATGTGTCTTTTTTTCCCCCCTATTGCTGTGGTTTGTGTGTTAACAAAGGACTTTTGACAATAATATCAGGAGTTTAAATATTATTTTTTAACATGACTTTATAATTCAAAGGATTTGGGTTATTATTTGCCCAGCCCAGAGCATCCAAAGCTCTTGCTTCAAGCTCTGTCTAAGGAATGCCAGAATAGCTTACACAATTAGAGATGACAACTTTTCACCTCCTAGGTCGAAAGAAAGAAAACTTCCATCTTCTATTATCAAAAAACAAGCAAAAAAACCTCTGTGTCCTTGAACACAGCTTAAAAATTTATTCATAAAAACTTATACAAAATAAAAAGACCAATAAAAATACTTTCCCATTAAAAATATTTTCTGCAGGCCTGCATGCAAAAAAACTTATAATATGTTCATACAACACCACCCCCCCAGTTAAGTTCATGAGGGAAGTGGAATCTCCAGCTAAGACTACAGTTCAGATAATGCAAATTCTTTTGCTAGTGCCAGGCTCTAGGTCTATGCTTGTTATCTGTTTCAAGACCCATGAAATACCAGTGCCCTTACATGAATAAAATAGCAAATTAAATGTGTTATGGTAATTTCAGTTTTCAATGTCTATGATATTTAAGATAACAAACAAATAGTACTTTAAAAAATGCCACATTTAAATATGAGTTTAAATGAGCAATTAAAAAAAAAAAAACCTCAGAGAAGAGCTGCCCATTTGGATATGTATTAACTATGACCTAAAAGCCAGTGCTCACAAAACAAATACCACTAGAAGCTGACTAAAATTCCTGCTCTGATCCTATTCAGAGCAGAAGATTTATAGAAGGGATGGGTCTGGCCAAATACACAAAAGTTGTCTGTAAACAGAATGTAAACTTCTCCCAAAGTAAAAAACCCAAAAACCAAACCAAAACAAAAAAAACCCACAAAAAAACCACCACCACCACCAACCTCCCCAAGCCCTCCCAAAACCTAAACAAACCAACAAAAAAACACCACAAAAAAACCCAAAACAAACCAAAAAATAAGCAGAAAAAAAGCCAAAAAACCACAACCAACCAAAAAACCCAAATCAAACCAGAAAAAAAAAAAATCACACAAAAATCATTGTGACCTTCAGAACTCCATCTTACTCAAAGCCATCTCATCTACTACTCAGGCATCTATATATGAATCTATCATGTTACCTGTTACCTGCACCTAAATCTATTACTGAAATGTATGAGGATCTGTGCTGCCTGGATACTGGAGGAAGGACTCAGTAATTGTCTGCTTTACAACACCAAAAGCACCACCAGCAATACCCTATTTTTATCATTCTGTGAAGTGGGAGGAAATAATTTGCTGAGCTGACTGTACAAGAACTGCATGTATTTAACTGCAGGGGACACCAATCCTGCTAAGATTGTATGTGCACTTCTCTTCAGTGGCTTGGGTACTGGTCACTCTTATTATTATTGCTAATAAAACTGAACAAAACAGACATAGCTTTAACCTATGTTTAATGATGAAGTGCCAGTCTCTGAACAGGAAATTATGAAGTGATTTCTTACAAAAGTTAAACTTTGGCAAGAAGATGGTGAATTTCTAAGATTACCAGCAGATCACACACCATGTTCTACAAAAATGCTACTAAACTTTGAAAGAAGTGACCACAATTACTATAAATCTGTAGGAAAACCATCAAAGAATTCCCAGGTTCTAGGTTATGAATCCCCAGGTTGTAGGTTTTATTCCTGGCTTTGTCATCATCCTGTTACCACCATTGCATTTTTGCTAACTCACATTGACATCAGGATAAAAGTGTTTAAGTCCTTTTTAAATGCTCTGAGACAAATTGCTGAGGAGTATGGTGCAAAAGGGAAGTAAAATATACGCAGTTAATTAGCCAAGGTTTAACAACAGAGCAGAGAGAACAGAGAGGGGTAGGGCTCTGTCTGAGTAGTCTCTCAGTGCTCGAAGAGAAATGCCTTTTCTGGTAAAAATTCCATTGTTATATAGGACAGGTTAAAAGGCTGAACTCTGCTGATGCACTCAAGAAACGGGGACAAAACACTCTAACCTTCCATTAGACTTTTGGCCCAGTCAGACACGTAGTGTCATTGTAGTGGTCACAATGTCCCCATTTAAAATAACAATACTGGATTCACAGTGTCCCCATTTATAATAGCTCTACTGCATTACCTACCAATAAAAAAAAAAATGTTGCAAGAAAGCATGAGAGCTCATCCCAGAAAACTGTCATGTCATAAACCAGAAGGATTTCGTAGGATTCCTGCTCATCCCAGAGTACAGTTACTTACAGCAGGGTTGCGAAATGGTCTTGCAATCTAATTGCAAGACCTTGATAATTTCAGTTCATGACAGATTCACATTTACATACAACATGAAACAATAAGGGTCTAAACAAAGACACCAGGTAGCTTTATGCTTGTTTTGAGTGGACAAACAACAATGCCAAACAAGAGCTGAAAAAACTGGGAACCCAAGTCTATTCCTCTGTTAAAATCCAAGATTCTAACAGTGTTTAAATGGGCAGCAAGCATGCCAGTAATGGAGTACACAGTAAAAAAACCTTTTTTGTTCTCATAATAATTTCCCTTACAACAGAAATCCATCTCATTAATTCTGTGTACCACCGATGACTTATATTTATATTTGATGTATGTGGACACATGGATGTTGGAGGCAATTCCTGCCTTGGATATGTAGATGACTTCATGAACAAATAGGGAGACACCACAACAACAAAGCAAGAGCAAGTGCCAGCCATCAGCTGGTCAGTCACCCCCAGGGTGTCTTTTGAGCATTCCACATTTCACCAGCACTGGCTGTAGACCAAATTTCCTAAATCCTTACATGGAAGAACCCTCTGTCTGTGTTTGCTTCTTTACACCCTACCTAGCAATACATACGTGGGATTGAGTAGGAATATGCCACTACACCTGGAAACAAAACTGCACACCAATACTGAAAGATCCCCTTGCACAACTTAGGGGATACACAGAATGGTGTGATATTGGTCCGGGAATAATCTAGAGCAACACAGAGCCACAGCACAGGTGGACGCACGCAATCAGTGTTGCAACAGGGCAGGGCACGGTACAACAGGCAGGGCTCCTCTGTGTCTGGCAGGTCCATGCAGCCCCTGCAGAGCCCTGGAGCTGGCACAGCTGCTTCTTGACACCTCTGCACCTCCTTGTTCTTCACAGGGCACAGTAAGATGACAAGACAATGCTTGAAAGCCTTAAGCATTTAAAGATGCCGTCAGCCTGGTTTCTTAGGCAATATCACCGGAACCGGTTTTCTGACTGCATCTGGATGTCAACAAGCTTTGAGTACTCATAGCATCAAGAAACTGTTGGGATTTTCTGTCTGATAAAATTGTCTGATATATGATATACAAATCCAGTTAGGAATCTGTGCCTAACCTGAGGACATTTGTAGCGCTTGCGACTTTTATCTCCTTGCAAGGATTAGGGCTTCATACATTGCACAATTGATATAGTTCTGTCCTTATCTTCCAATACAAAAACTAAATAAATCTGACTAGAATGCCAAATCAGACAAAACCAACATAAATTCAAAAAAATCACGCCAAGACAAAAAGAAAAACCATATAGCAACTAAGCAAGCACAAGAGAGCCCAGTGTGCCTTCTGTTCCATCTTCTTGCAATTTCAAGGCTGATGCCATTACTACACTCTTGTCTGGAAATTTCTTATAAAGTTGAACTGGCAATTCTTACTCCTTAAATAAAAAACTGAGATAGCTAGACCCAGTGATACCAATAGAACTAGTCAGCCAAGCCAAAGGCTAAAAAAATCCACTTTACAAGCACTAGGTAGAAGAAAAATCTCTTTTGTGGGACATTTCTCTACTGACCTCTTTCAGCAGTGATGTGATCCACAGCCATGTAACCTCTAGAGCCCTGCAAGGCAGATTTCAGTTTACTTTTCCAAGACCTCTGCCAGTCAGGCTGATTTGGTTGCTGATCTCTGTAATTTGCTGAGAACCAGTGTGGTATTGTCATTGTTTCCACTGGACATGATGAATGGAGCAGGGGCAGCTCTGTGCCATCTGTTCCTCCTCTGTGTCATCACCACGTCGATTCAGACAAGGCATTCTCCACTACAAACATCTGGAACATTAAGACAACTGATACCTAACCAGGTAGACAAATCTCATTATTATTATTGCTAATAAAACTGAACAAAACAGGCATAGCTTTAACCTACGTTTAATGATGAAGTGCCAGTCTCTGAACAGGAAATTATGAAGTGATTTCTTACAAAAGTTAAAAGTTATTGCTTATTTTTCTTGTAATGTCATTTTTCAGTGCTTCCAGAAGCACGAGATTTATGCAGGTCCAGATGAGGACTCGTAATGCTACTCAGTTGGGGAAAAAAAAAGTAGCATTGCAAAACACCCCATTTTTAATCTAACAAGTGTCTCTGTTTTGCAACTGTTACTCATTCAATGAAGCACTTCATTGAATTACACCCAGTGAGGTCAATAGTCCTACTCATGCAAGTAGTAGTTATGCTTCAAAATCTTTTTATTAGCATTACTAAACTTTTTGACACGATACAGTAGATTATTTGCCTTCCCCATTGCCAGTGAACAAATCAAGACATGCCACAGGATTAGATTTTTGTGTTAAATGTGACTCCATACATGGGCTCTCTGGAGACTTATTTTCTCTTGTCACTGCCTACAGTTTTGTTATTCGCCATTTCAGATTTGTTCATCCTATCTCTTAGGGAAGTACAGGTTGAGAGAGAAAAAACCCCAAACAAAACTCCAAAACCTGTTATGGTTAAGAGGTGGTAGCTGGGTTGCCTTATAAAAACTTAGTATTTTTCATTCAGTTGCCTCATGATACTTTACTATGGTTGACATTAGTTATTTTTACCCTACAATGTCAAACAGATGGAAGAAACCAAAGTATTGTTCACTTTACCTACTTCACTGTAAACATTCAAACTTTCTAAAGCTTTGTCACATCAAGTTTTTTTTCTATTTTCACTGTAGAGAATTTCTTTTGACTATTGAGAGTTTTGCTCTCCCGGTGGCTTGGCACAAACAGTTGCAATTCTGTTTTAAGCAGACTTCACTGCAATTCTTTCTCAATTTCATGCCTCACTGAAGTCAATGGAGCCCTGAAGGGGCACTAAGTGTCAGATGGGAGACTGAAAGGGGGAATGAGAATTGAGAAATTCATTCTAGAAATTGTTGTCAAATGCAGGAAGGGCAACTTTACAAAATTATCTAGAGAGTTTTTTAAATCCATGAATTCTGATACAGGTGTTTTTTCGAAACTGATTTTAGACTTATATTTATGATTATAATTTTGACAAGAAGATTAAAAGTTACTTGAAGTCATTTGTATTAAAGGCTCGGTGCAGAAGTCTGAAACACCCTGCATTTGTTACAGAAGCTTTAGGAGCACAGTCTGGTATTCCAGAAACACTGTTGTATTTCAGGAGCTACAAGTCCAAGAGTTCAAAGCTGGTACATACAGCAGAAAATAAAATCAATTGAAGGTTTCCCAGAGCAGCAGGTCCTATTCAACAGTTTCAGTCACAAAAGATTTTCATTAAACCCCCTCAAGTTTGTTAGAGTTTTTTAACTCTCCCGCCAAGACACCAGAAAATTAAGGTTTCTTTCCTATGATACTTGTTTGTTTTTATATTCCATGTAATCTCTAACTTTAATATTATGCATATACTTTAATATTATGCATTATGCTTTAATATTAAGCTTGTCAGACCTCAGTAAAGAATTGGAATCAAATGCTGCTATTTTCCAGTCTCTATAGTTCTCTTGAAACAAATCCCTATTCATACAAAGCATATTTCATATCCTTGGAGAAGAGTTGGGCAAGTTGGGCCTTGGAGCACTTTTAGACTGGTGTCATTCCACTATCCAGCTGTTCATCCCTTAGCTGGGGAGGCAGCTATTGCAACAATTGCAGCTACATTTAGCAGCCTGCTGCTTGCAGTGGATTTCAAAGCAACCTTTTCTAGACAGGATAGAGGTCCTCTGCTGCTTTTTCAATGCTGCTAAAATTTTAAGCCATCAAGGAATCAGCTACAACTTGCTCTGAGAGCAGTGCACGTCCTTCAGCTCCAGCACTCTCACTGTAGCTAACAGACATCTGAAATAGTCTCTTACCTGGAGTAGCTCCTCTCCTCACCTGCTGTGAACTATGCTGGCAAACAGCAGCTGATGTCATAGAGTTACTGCATCATTACGGTTTCTTTGCATAAGGTTTCCTTCTCTTCTTCTCATCTGCTAAAAATGGAACAGAGGTGACTCATGACTCACGACTGAAATAGGCAAAAAATGAAATACTCAGCAGTAAAGGCTCTACTAGGGTTTCCACTGCCTGAGCTGGTTCCTTGCTTATGCTCATCCATGGGATAGATGTATTCCTGGTACCACCTCAGCCCCTTGGACCATGCCACAACCTGGCATGGGATCCCCCACCCCAGCCTCTCCCCAGTGCCATGCATTCACCTGGCAAAAGCAGTGCTGGTGCAAGGTCTTCACCTGATTGATGGTCCAGAGCTTCAGCTCATCCCCTTTTCCATGGGGCCTGGCTGTGGTACTCCTGCCAGTCCGTGCAGGACAGATGAGCACCATCTGAGCAGGGTGGAGGAAGGTTTTCATTGAAAGCAGGTGTATAGAGAAAAGAAGTAGAGCAGAGTTTGAGAACTCTCAGGAGAAATTCTTGAGGTTGAGGTTTACTATTGTAGTTCTGTGAAAGAAATGCCAGGAAAAAGCCCTTACTCCTCCCTTCCTCCCCACAGCAACTTCCATACTTCAAACTTTTGCCAGTTTGGCAACAGCCAACAAAACAACCTTTGCCAGTCCTAGCAGCCAGTTTAGCTCCTAAAATTTCTGGTCCTGGTAATGCAGAGAGCTGAACCATGGCCCTTTGAGTGCTCTCTTCTGTCTGATGTGTAAGGCAGTGGGGGAACAGATCTGGCAGAAGCACTTGTTCTTGGGGACCAGTTCCTGCAGCCCTGGGAGCCAAGTGACATCAACATGTACCTACAGGATGTGCTACTCCTTGTCATGGAAGAATTTCAGAATTATGATACTTTTTTAGCCTTTTAAAACAGTGTGACATCTTTATCACTGGATTTCTGAGGCCAGGAGACACTGTCAATCATTAGATTCAAGATTAGAATCATTAAATTCAAGGTTAGTACAGTTTTAGTCAGACAGTGTAGCACTCTCCTAGACCAAAGCCTGGGGCTCTATTAGTGATCCGAGTTTGTCTAAAGGATGTCTCAGGAAAATTCTCTGATGTAACTAGAATTGCTCAACGGTGGGAAATGTAATACCTTTGCAATGTGTTCAAAATTACCCAGGACCAGATTTTGATGTTTAAGACAAAGGAACACACAGACAAACACACACACACACACACACACACACACACACACACAGAGTCATCAGCTCTGTATAAAACCAAAATCTAGAGAGGAAAAAAAAATCCTGTGATCACTCTTGCAGTGAGTCATGGCCTTCTCCTTAAGAAGACACATGTACCCCTACAGGGATTTGCTGATTTCAGGTGCTCTGTCCAGATTAAGATTTATACCTGGGCCTATCTAGGCCTAGTTTATATTTGCTTACATTCTTATTATTTAATTCACTATCTTACTGAACTTGATGAGAAACTTAGATATCAACCCTGACACCAAGCACAAGAAATCTCAGACTAAACCCACCTTCCACGTGATGCTTAGGGAAATACTTTAATTAACTTCAGGAAGTAATTAAAGATAAAATCACAGATTTCATGTACTATAAGACAACAAGAAAGTCATCCACACATTTGCTCCTTCCCACATAAGCTTAATTAGAATTGTCAGCGGACTTCACAAGAATTCAAACCACTGCTCACTGTCATGACCTTTTGATAACATAGAACACCTTTAACTTAAGTCTTTTTAACAAACTAGTCACTCCCAGAACACCAAGGCTTTTCCTGCAGACATCCCTGCCTTCCTACAGTTCCATACATACTTTTGACACTTCCAATCAAATCAATACAGCTGTTCACAATGTAAAGTGTAGGCTGAAAAGAATTGTTTATAAATTACATCAAAATTCCTGACCCTTCTCGTAAAATTCCTCAGATCATGCTTATTAAATGTGGTTATTCCTCAGATCATGCTTATTAAATGTGGTTACAGTTTGGATTCTAAGGAGTTTTCTTTCAAGGGTTGTCATGGCCTTCCCAAGACCTCATGTTTTACCTCTGTTGCTCAGCATCACTGTCAGTAAAATACAAGTTATTTTGCAATCTCCTAAAGGTATGGAACAGGTAATTATTACTGAGTGAACACAAGTAAAAAGCAAAGACTTTTGGGTTAACAGTAGCTGATGTGGCAACAAAAGTCAGGATACTGCCATGTTAAGTCTCTCTTCAGACCTCACAGCATATATGATAATGTTTGATCTGTATTTTATTAGATACTGGTAAGTCCCAAATAATTCAGCAGAGCTGTAAAGGCTCTCTAGTCAGTTCAAAGCCGGTTCTCTTAACATGTATTTACTGGACTCACATTTGAGCTAGATACTGGGAAAAAATTCTCTTCCCATACTCAGCATTCCAAGTGGCACAGTTTTATCAATAGTCTAACAGGAGCTAATGTTTTTTCCTATAGATCCAGCTCCTGAAGCAATGGGACTTTGTAAGATTAGCTTTTTTTTTTTTTTTTTCTTTTAAAATGACAGTAGAGGAACACTTCAGTTCAGTGCTTTTTCTACTTTCATATGGTCTACAGGCACAAAGACAAAATCACAGTGTCTTAATGAAAGCTGAGATGATAAATAGCTGTGGGAACTAGGCTTCAAAATAAAAAAAAAACAATATCGTGAGACCCACGTGGAACCTCAAGCCTTGGTAATTCTGGCCGTGCAGCATTTTGCAATTTTTATTATCTTCCGAGACCGACTCTCAGTGTTCCAATAAAATCAAGTTAATAAACTCGATTTTTAATTTTCAACTGACCTTCTACACTTCAATTTTATTTTCAGACCTTAGTTACAGATAAGAAGCAATTCACATTATTATTTCTGCTGTCCAGGGAATGAATAGTCATATTTCATAAATTTTTTCCTAGGTTTCAATGTTTCTTTTGGGTCAAACCCAAAATTGTTTAGCAAGCTTTTTCCTAAATACTTAAAGCCAGTCTAGTTGCCTTTTTCTTTCTTTTTTACCTTTTCAATTTGTCTCTAGAGGGCAAAGATCCCACAACTGATAGACCATTTTCATAGTGAGAGACAGAAGTTCAAATTCATTCTCTGCCAGATTTGTAAGAGAAATTCTCAGCTCCTTTCTGCACCAGGGACTTAAACCATCAAATTCACTGCTTACTTTCACTCTCTGCTCCTACAGCCAAATAAAATTTTATTCACGTTCCCTTAGGGAAAATCTCTCAGTGAAACAGATGCAGAAGGGTACAGAAATAAGTACTAGTTTGGGAAAATAAATCCAGAACTTCCTGAATCTTTTTTTACCTCAGTGCTTTCCAATTTTTACCAGTTCATAGTGTGGGCTTTTTTTTTTCCTTTTTAAATAAATAAATAAATAAACTTTTAAATCACTTGTAAATCCACAGAATGTGGCCTTTGAACCTTTATTTCTTCTTTCTTTAGCTGAAGACTATTTAGATTTTTTTTTCAAAGTGCACTTTCCTGTGATCCATTAGTACTGGACTCCCTCCAATGAGCCACTGAAATAACACATTGCAAGGTGTAGGCTCTCTGCTGTAGCTGTCCTGGGGCCACTGTTAGCACCTTAAGCTTCATAAACAGCAGGAATAATGTCAAAAAGAGCCCAGTGAGGCACAAGAATTAACCAAGGCATGGAAGAGCACTGGGTGTAGCTGTTCCACCCATTCCAGTCCTTTGTCAACTGCTGAATTAAACATCCAAAACTAGAACAAACATTAAGTGGTGCTTTTCCTGGGACACTGCATGGAGCCAAGACATTTGCCTAAGCATATATTTTGTGTTCATTAGCTCCTGCTCCCAAGAACCTTCCTACCTAGTAAGATGTGAGAGATGTGAAGGGTCATTTTCATGATTAGCAAAAACCTGCTATGCAAAACTGGAGGAATAAAGGACCTTAAAGCTGCTGGGATGAACGAACTTGTACTGACCTCCGATGGCTGGGAATGGGTATGAAACACAGCCCTGCAATTATTTGTGCTTCCTTAGGAGCTCCAGTGCTCTAATTAAAGTAATGTTGACATGACAAGAAGGAAGCATTTTCGAGGTGGAAACCAAATTATTTTTTAAGGAAGTCCTGGGATTCTTTTTGCTTTGCATCATCATTCTCTTTTGAAATCATGGTGAATATGTATTATCAGCTGTTTGCAAAAAAAAAGAAGTTATTTTCAGTGGGAAGTCGGTTTTTCTGTCTCAGGTGTTTGGAAATTTCCCAAGAATGTTTTCTTGAAACAATCGTCCACTTTATTTCTTCTTTATAAATGATTCCATAAGGCAGAAAACAAAAACACACGAGCATGAAAAAAAAAATTACTGTCACAATTTCCATGAAGTTCACAATACACTAGAGAAGATCCAGTTGCTAGGGCTGCTAAGTCAGGAGAAACACTTGTACTTAAATCACTGTCAGCATGGTAGAGACTACCTTGTGATTATTGGAATGGACCCACCTGGGCCACCAAAAAGGGTAGGGGCAAGGGAGAAGCTGATTTCATTCTAACAAGATTTTTCCCTTGTGTTTGTCCCTGAGGCAAACTCTGAGAATTTCTAGAGCTTTATCCTATGCCCCTCCTTTTAAGGAGCCTTATGGGCAGCAAGTTTCAAGAGTAAGATTATGTGCTAGAAAGTATCTAAAATAATCCAGTATAGCTTATTTAAGAGTATTAAACATACACAGCAAGAGTCAGGAAATTCTGGGTGCAGTGGGAATGAAGAACTTTTTTTTTACATTGATCTACAGAGTTTTTTTCCTTTGTACAGTGAAATGAAGAAACTGAGTGGCACAGGAATAGGGTTTAAATCGTCACCTATTAATTCAGAGAACAGAAATAATTAAATAAGGATCATGGGAAATGGAGTTTGTCTATTTAAGTGCAGAAAACCAGCAAATCTCAGGCTGCCACTCTGAGGTGGAAGGATAAATTGTGCAGAGATACCAAATGCTGGTCCTAAGTTAGTAATATCTGCTTCAGTGGAGAGCAGGTGACAGTGAAACAGGAAGCTCACAGCTGGACAAGCACTTTAAAAGTGCCTAAATCTGAGCAGGTACATCTGGGAAGGAGAACAGCAGAATGCCAGATGAGTGAATCAAATTGAAATATGCAAGTGAGTAACAACCAGGAAATGTAGGAACACTGCTTGCCTATGGGAGGACATTGATTACCTCCAAGACAGAAATTCTACTATCAGCATTGGGACCTCCATACCAGCATAAATTAGGAATTCTGCAGCTAAACCAATGCATTCATTGCTCAAGATTCTGTGTTTAACTGGGGTAATTAGCACACACAGGGTTGTAGGGTTGTTTTTTTTTTAAACAAAACAAAACAAATAAACAAACAAAAGCAGCAATGTCAGAATACTTCAGTTTCACCGGGAGGTATGTCACCTTTAGGCAGATGCATAGCACTGATCTTATAAACTGGAGTGTCTTGCTTTCACTATGCTTTACCACAGGAAAACAAAGGTGTATTAGTTACCCTGAGGTAAAAAAAGGAAGAAAGAAGAAAAAAAAAAAGGCAGCTTCAGCCCTAGTGACAAGTAGTCAGTTTAATTTATTGTAAGATAAGCAGAAAGGCTGCCTAGATAGGAATACAGCACTGGCCTCACATACCTAGCCAGAGGCAAGCACCTCAAGTGTCACCTTCTCCTTCTGTATTTGTAGTGACAAAATCCACACTTGTTAGCTCGCTCTAACAAGCTCATCTGTCTTGAGCAACAAAGGTAAAACCTTCTTCTTATCTTGGTTTTGGGGTCAAAGGCAAAGCCTAGATAAGGTTATTGACAGAATCAAACATATTCAGAATTCCTGGGGAACCACTCCATTCTATTAAAGAAATTGGTTTGGTTTTGTTCCAAAATTTCTGAGAGTTTTTCTTTAGCTTTCAGTAAACATAAAGCCCCCATCACCATGTCTACCAAAGCTGTCTTACCTTTCCCTTGCCATCAACACAAACCAATATATCAATTCCCACATCCCACTCCAGATTGCTCTGAGAATGAAGTTATTCATGCAGGATAAAAGTTGTACCTTCCTCTGACATTAAGGATCAGTCCTTCTTCCCCAGAAGCTTCTGGAAGTGAACACCCCCAGAGACCTGCAGTCAGCAATTTCAAAACCAGGTCATTTAAATTAAAGGGAAAAAAAATCCAGACTTTATAGATTAAAATTGAGGCAAAGTCATGAAATTCATATTAAATATAACGAAATCAGAACCAGTCTAGACCTTTTTTGTCACAATGTGCTGATGAAGCAAGAGTAAAACCTTACCTAGCAGAAAGGCCAGCTCCTCAAATCTAGCACACAATCTGTCAGGCATCTCCCCTGAAACTGTGTAACCTTTTCCTTCCATTATTTCAGGGGCCTTGTGCTCAGGTAAGAGGACTCTATTAGCAAGTGGGATGTGAGGAATATTTCTATTCTAATAGTTGCATACCCACAGACTGGAATGCCTTTCCAACTGAATTGTCCTTTGAGTTTGGACTCAGACCACAGGATTTACCTCCGGTAAATATTGAGAATATTTCTGTGCATTAAGGGTATATTGTCACATCAAAGAATAATTTTAAACTTCTGCTAGGGACTGGAGAGTTCATAATTAACACATTTTCCCTATCCAACTTCAAACTCTCAGGGAGTTACAGCCTGAGTGGCAGCATTCAGCTCACAGTAAGATCTGTAGCGATGTCAGCAAGCTGGCCTGCCCCAGCTGCTGCCCTTATCCTTCCAGCTCAGCATTAGCTGAACCTCATTTAAAACAGAATACTGATCTCCTGTTGAAAACGTGGGATAAATGCATCCCAACTAGAAGCTGTCACAATCTAAGCCAAATTCTTGAAGTGGGGGCGTGAGGGGTGGGGAAGAGCACAAGGACCCACAATATCAGACACAGAATGCTGTGGTCAAATCCTCGGTGTTTGCAAACGGTTTGCAGATCTCCAGCCAAACAATCACAGGTGTCAAATGTTCACAAAGGATGTGTGCCACAAAATACAGCAAACAGATCATCAGTGCAGTTCAACCAGTACAGCCTTCTGCTCCATTATTTGGCATAATTAGTTATTTGGGTACCTTTCTTATGGTTCAGACACCCTTGCTCCTTGGCCTTTATCTTTTACACCAGTGGTTGTATTCCCTTCTTGTGATGATCTACAAAAGGATATGTGAAGAACTTATAGAAAAACCCCCAAAATTAATTTACATCCATTTAAAATTACATTAGAATTAACAAGGGACTGTTTATTTCACTCTAATTGTTATTGAATTTCAATCTATCTGTGCTCAGAAATGTATATGGTGTGATTTTCAACAGTGGGTCAATTTTTTTCTAGCTTTAATTGTAATTGGCTTCAGCAGAGACAAAAAAAGAAAACAAAAAACCAAACCAAAACAAAAAAAAAAGCCAGAGACCTCTAAAAAATTGCAGTTTGTGCCAGATAAGAACACTGATAAAATTTCCATTGAAATTTCTGTGTTTTGGAGCTTAACCCTGAGTACCAGCATGCAGCTGTATTGGCTAGTGACAGCAGCAATATGTGAGAGGTTCACAAAATCCCTGCCCAAACACACAGCACCACAATACCATACCAAGAGCACTCCTTCATGTCATTGTCACTTGAAAGAGAGGTAACCTGCTCAATCATTACATTGTGGTAAGAGGGAGAGCCAGTATACCCACTATTTTGTCTGTATCTAATAAAAACATCTGGAGACAGACAGCAGAGTGAAGTTATCTATTTTTTATTGGGAATTGAACCTACCTAAATGGTCCCAGATCCTGGAATAGTTCAAAATAGTCCCAGTTCAAAATAGAAGCCTGGGAGAGTATCTCAGATGGCAAAGAAGATGTGCTGGCCAGCCCCTCAGCACAAATGGCAATGATATGTGACTAGTCTTGTTTATCAAACCATAAATCTGTGTCAGGAGATCTGAGACAACCAAAGACCAATTATTGACAGTTTCATTTAATGATCTGTATAATGGAAAAGATTTTTAATAAAAGCCAATAGCCTAAAAACAACAAAGATCCAAGACACCTAATTCAAACTTTACCCTAACCCCAAGCATTTAAAGATAAGTTGTCATCTTCACTTGTATGTTCTTTACAATGTAGACCTGAAGGTGTCACACAAGCCCAGGGACGAGAGCAAGTCTCCTGTACTCCTGTACTGCCACACATTTAGAGATCAGCTGTGCATTTGCTCTCCCCAGGCAGTGCATCAGTGCTGAATCCACCACCTCTGACAGCACCTGGCTACATAGTCCTGCAGCACAGAATTTGAGAAAAGATGCAGAAATGCTCTGTCCAACCAGTAACGTGCTGGTGACAGAGCCCTGCCTGTGTCCCAGGTGTCTGCAGCACTCCCAGGACCCATTTCCACAGGCACACATTTCCCTCTAAGTGGACTGGTGCTCAGCCTGAATTTAAACTGTGCACAAACACCATCTGCCCTCTCAGAGAGCACCAGGCTCCTTCCTGCCCTGGGACTGGGAACCAAACAGGTTTCTGCACAAGCCAACAGATGGCTGTCTTGCATTTCTTTCCATTAACAACCACATTTGCTACAGAGAAACAACTGCCACTGTTCTCTGGAACCTGCTTCCCACCAGGATTCTACACAGTTTTGCAAAAAGGAGGAATAAGAAAGTCTCTAAACCGTTCTACCTTGTATATGGAGAAAATTTTAACTATGACTTGAATGCTGCACTGCTTAAATATGTGACTGCTGTACTGACTGAATGTAAGCATTCATTTTTTCTTGTTAGGCCTCATCAACTCCTATGCCAGATTATTTTTTAAAAATTTTATTTAAAACTTTTCGGTCTATCTATATTCAGCAGAATTAAAACAATAAATGCACATGGATAGAATCATCATCCAGCACAACTAGGGAAGAATACCTGATCAATACTACCTAGGAAATGAAAAAAATGACCCAGTAGTTCTGCCTGGCCTTCAAAATCTCTAAGTCAGCAGTTATTTATAAAGCCTAGGCAGACTTGGCTGAATACCACAGAAAATAGTGAATAATTTTGTCATAAGCACTGTCAGCTCTTTCAGTTATTATTTGTGGCTCATTATTAACAACTGCATATGCGTATCTGCATGACAAATGTTTTTTTGCCCTGAAGATGTTTATGAATCCTAAATACTTTGAAAATAGTCAGTGAATAATTATTCATGTTGAAAAGTAATATTGCAAGTCATTATGGGTTAGATATTTTTGGTGATTTTCTCATTTTAAGACTAAATTATCTAATCATAGTGTAGAAACAGAAGACTTGAGTAAGCAGACAAATCAAATGCCTGAAAAAAATTACCAGATTCTTAAAGAACCAGTAGCAGGGGATTTATAAAAAGCCTTTGTAACAATTCTTTTTTTTCTTAAGTAGAAAATATTAGAATTTTTGAGCAATTAACACATTCATAGAAAACCTGGTCAGTTCAGGAACAGAGGAAAAAAAAATTAGTTCAGTAGTTCATCAAGAATAATTTTGAACACTTCTAGTCTATAATGGACTTAAAGATTTACAATAAATCACCATTTTCAGAATGAAATTCCCATCTACATTGAAAAATAATTTCAAATTAACTATTCTAGGATAAAAATCTAGAATCTTGATAAAAATGTTTATGGTTCAGACATTAAGAGGACAGAAACACTGTCACACAATTAACACATCAAATAAATTATTAACTCCTCTGAACAGATGTTGAAAGGAATTTATAGCTCAAAGCTGCCCGGGTAATAATTCTATACAAGTACGCTTGGCAAAACACCACTGCTAATGTCAAAAGAGAAAGGAAAAGTTAAACTTATCAAATACATTTTCTGCTGTTCCTTACTTCCATTAACACACCATTTCTCAGTATGCAGTTGCCAGGCTTACAAAATTGGGCTTCCAGAGGAGAGAGAGCAATGATGGTTAAGCAAAAGGTTTATTTTCTGTCTTAACAGAAAAGAAAAATCTACAGTTACTTACTCTGGAGAGAGTTCACGTGGCATCAAATCCTCATCCTGTCTTTTCCCTCAGTCTTGGGAAGGGTTCCTTTTTGACATGGTAGAGGTCAAACACGAGCATGAGTTCAGAATCAGAGGAAGAGACAGAGCTGATTTTGTAGAATGTCTGTGTGGAGTCTCACCAGAGTCCAACCTCCCAAAGTTACCAAGGATGATGAAGATGAGTATGTTCACATGCTGGTGAGCAAGAACAGGCAGAACACCAGGGATGTGACACTGATTACAGTCATGATACTCCTGGGGTCTTTTTGGTTCCATCCACCCTGACACTCCATGTCACTCTCACTTTTCAGCCTTCTGATGTTTTCATTCTTGTGATGGAGTTTCTCACGCTGTTTTTTGTAAACATGCACGTTTTTCTAACTGTCTTTTTGTTTTTCATTCCTTCTCCTGGGAGGAGAAAGGTTTGATGGACTTTGTCATTAACCAGTGTCGTTGGAGAGGTGGTAACTTCACCTTCTAATCGATGGTAGTTTCCAGAGCTCTATATAATGTGAAAACCAAAATAAAGTTTCTCTCTTCTTTGCCTTCTCTCAGGTGTAGCTGCGTTTGTCTCTGCATTTCATGTTATTCGATAGAGTGACAACTCCATCCTGCAACAATGCTTGGACACAGGAGAGTGAATAAGAAACTCACATTTCTTCTGCAAATGAATACAATCTTGTGTTTTACTGTGGTGCATTTTTTGAAAGCATATACTGCACAGCAGGTTTGTGATCTGCAGTAATCAAAGGGTGAGTATTTTTGTGTAGCATTAAAAGGAAAACAATGACCAGGATTTTTTTCTGGAAAAATATGTAGCCCACATTTATATGACAGCAGAATGTATTAAAGAGCAGTATATCTGTGAAGTGAACAACCACAGGTAAATTGTTCCTGGCCTAGTACTTGACACAGCTCGCAGTCTAAGGCAAATTTTATTGTTTACAGAGTGGGGACTCACCAAGCAAACACCAACACCATCTCTGCTAAGAACTAAGTTCTTTTCAGACCCTCAGCAACTCTTAAAATCCATGACCTCATTATCTTGCATACAGAAGATAGATTATCTTGCATACAATGTGATCTTTCTTGTAGGACGTTATTTATTTAAACAGAAGAGTTTTCCATAGCCAGGATGATGGGAATTGCCCAGATTGCTGGGTTCTGCTGAAGCTGCACAGCTTCTTCACAGGCACTCATCTCCACGTGTGGCTGACAGAGAGACTGACAGTGTCTCCTCAGAAGCTGAGTTATCACCCACAGAGGAACAACCACAGCCAGGTCTCCTTAACATACTCCAAGGTTACCTTGGCATCTAGATGAAACTTAAAATCCTTAGCAGCCAAAAATTTCTTGTGGCATTGGCAGAAGAGAAAAGTAACATCCTTCCCTATAAGTGTGTTGGAAAGGGCACTGTGAAATACTACCAAGACCCCTATCAATATTAGTACCTTTTCATTCCAGTCTTGATGGACATTATCCACAGCTTCTGCTAAGCAGGCTGCATTTCATATTTACAACTAATGCATTCATAATGGAGCTGTCAAACCTTTTCTTCTTACTTTAATTTGCTTTCATATCACTTTAACTAGAACTTGCAATTCTTCCCTGGAGTCTCCATCCCTTTTTACCAAATTCCCTTCTGCTTCAGAATATTGTAACTTTTTATGTTTCTGAGTTGAAGCTAGTGAGACCTGCTGGCCTGCAAGTGAGCAGACAAGCACTACATTTCTAGATATGGACTGAACATCTCATCCTATATCAAAGTCTCTAGGACAGTGCTTCTCACACCCAGAGCTCTTGAGTTCCTGCAGTCACTCACAGCCCTGCCCAGGAATAAGCTTTCCTATTGGGAAATTGGGAAAGTTTCTGATGTAGGGGATGCACAGACTGCATTCCTTGACCTCCTCATCGTGATTTACCTTCATGATCAACATCCCAATGTCACTGGAGCTGACTCAAAAGACAGAGAAGGGGCAACTATGCTTTGGCTTCATGTCTGCACACTTATCCCTATGCTCATTTTAGGAGTGTTGATAAGATTAGGTTGCTATGAATAGATTTTTCTCTACATGTACTTATGCTTGGCTATTTGAGATTAACTGGCAAACCACAGGAATCTCATTCCTAGATAAAAAATGGTCTTGGAAGAGTCTCATGGTGCCCACAATCCAGCAGGTATTTGGCAATACCTAAATGGATGAAGATTGAATAGGTTATTACAGAAATTGTGTAGCAGAGGGTCTGTGTGAAAGAGATAGTAACAGCTGTCATAGGAAAGAGGTAATTTAGAGGTGCAGGAAGATCACACAGATCTACACCCAGTTAGGTTAATCTCATAAAACACTTATCCTTCCTTAAACAGGGGAACCATTGTGGACCTCTGCTATCATATGCTTCAGGAGAGGAAAATATTTATTGTGGAGGAACCACTTACAGAAGCAATAACACAGCTGGTGAAAACATCCTGTTTTTCTAAATGGAGTATGTTCATAAAAACATCTTTAAGCAAGTCATACTTTGTGGAATGATACTAATTTAAAAAAAAACCCAAACCTTTCATACACTTAAAAGAAAAAGAGAAAAATGTATGGAAGTTAAAAATAAATCACACACATGACACAAAAAAATTCCAGTATTATCTTGAGGTTGGAAACAAAAATCATAATTTCCTTCTTCTTTTTCATTAATATATGTCTTCTTTTACTATAATGTGCTTACTAATAGCATGTCTAAAAATGATTATGAATACCTGTCTCCATCCAGCCACTTACTGGAAAAGTTTATGAATGAACATTCTCAGTTTCCTGACCAAGATAGCAAACTGACAAGGAAAAACACTTAAATCTAACAGGTGCTGATGCATATTCAGCCTAAGAATGCTAAAAGTCAAAATTATCCCCACAGAAGTAAAACAAAAACATTTCCAGAACACAGAAGTCCTCACCACAACGAGCACTCTTTAATTCCTTTTAGAAGAGATCTGATTAAAATTAAATCTAGAGATATCCCCAGCTTGAAACTGAGACACACTGCTGGAGAAGCTTATTCACTCAATCAATATAAAGTCAGCAACTTTTTGTCTTGTTGTAGTTGACTGTGAACTCTGCTTGTTCTAAAGTCAGTGATAAAGTACACATTGACTACAATAGAGCAGAACTGACCAGACTATGGCACTGCCCTTTAGGAAATACCACTCATATGTAATAAAACAACAAATAATTAGGACAAAGAAGGTCTTGATTCATCTCACAGCTCTTTCTTAAAGTTCCTGTGTGAGTGAAAAAAAGCCAAAAGGCATGCTCTCCCTCTGTATCAGAGTTAATAGGGCAAAGAAACTTTCCATTTCTTCTCTTCTTGTATTAGTCTAAAAGTGGTAAAGAAGATTTATCTCCATCTCTTACTACCCTGAACACCATATTTGTAGAAACATAGAATCATAGAATGGTTTAGGTTGGAAGTGACCTTAAAGGCCATCTAGCTCCAATCCCTTGCCATGACCAGGGACACTTTCTGCTAGGCCAGGTGGCTCAGAGCTCCATCCAACCTGGCCTTGAACACTGAAAACCTGTTCCAGTGTCTCAACACCTATTGGGTTTCTGGTGGAACTGACAATGGCATGGAACCCCCCCCGTTGGCCCTGTGAGGGGGGTTCCCCTTGTGAGTTCTGTGCCAGGGAGGAGAAACAGATGAGACTCTTGGTTTCTCTGTCTTTGGTCCATTGTTTACTTTTCTCTTATCAGCAGTCTTGTGCACCAGACTTAGCACACCAGAAAGCAAGACACAAAATGGAGCCTGACACACAGACTCAAGGTCTTTTGAAGGTATTTTACCCAATTAACTCTCAAAATGTACTTTGTTTCTACTTTTCTACCAATAACTCTTATTTGTCTATTCAGGCAATACCTACACTGTGGCTTTCTCTAACCAATAACTTTGTGCCACCAACACTACAGAAAATGGAGTAGAAGAAGAACAAGAAGGAGATGAGACAATGCTCAAAATCCTCCATCTTGCCTCCTATCCACTCTCACACGAAAATTCTAAAACCCTAAATTTCTCACCCTGTGAAAAGCTACATTACTACACACCACCATATAATTCACACACTTGTAGATTCTAACGCATCCCAAAGTCTTGGTAACTTTCTCCAGGGATGTAAGTTAAATGCAGTGTTCCTTTGAGGATCAGGGCTTCTCAACACAGGCAGAGAAGAATTCTCTGTGCCCTGGACTCCAACAAACACCCTTACAGTAAAGAATTTCTTCTGTATATCTAACCTATGTCTCCCCTTTCAGTTTGAACCCATTATTCCTTGTGCCATCACTACAGTTCCTGTGGAGTCGCTCTCTGGCTGATTTGTAGACTCCCTTCAGATACTCAAAGGCTGCTCTGAGGTCTCCACACAGCTTTCTCTTCTCGAGGCTGTACAGCCCCAGCTTTCTTAGCCTGTTCATAGCAATGAAGTGCTCTTGTGTGCCCCGAGCCCTACGTGCACAAGCCTAAAACTGCTGAGACTGACACCAAGCAAAGGGTTCTTTGAGCTCCTGGGCACAGGGCAGCTCTTGGACACATTGCTCTGGGAGTCACCTCATCCTGTCCATTTGCACAGACACCCCAAATTTAAACACCTATGAAGCAGAAGGAGCTGAGCTGTGACAGCAGAGAGCTTTGAACAGGCTGCTGTAGTTTTCCAAGAAACCAGCTCTGGTATCTCTGCTCTGTGCCGTGGCACGGATGTTTCCTTTGTTACAGGCAGGACATTGCTCATCTCTCTCTCAAGTACAAATGTCTCACAAGTCAATTCTGTGGCTAATGCAAGCTGACAAAAGGAGGTTTATGTACTGCACAACAATACCACTGCCACTCACTCCAACAGAAGATACTTCAAGGGCAGCCTGCTCCTGTGTGACACAACTACTTCTTTGCCAAACAGAACAGATGACTTGCAGTGGTAATGCTGTTTTTTGCTTTGAGTCCCTCAGCTAGACTGTTAACTTCTCTCTTGTGGCAGATGTGCAGATTAATCGCTATCTCAGCCTGCAGCAGTCCAGCTAATTTAAACACAGATGCACTGTGGAGAGTACAGAGCCGGGAGGAAGAGGGAGGGGAAAGCTTTGAAGGAAGCACAGCCTGCTAATACCTACAAAAACTGAACAAGAAATAGACAAAACTAAATTAGCGATCTACTAAAAATAAATTAATGACATCTGCAAATGAAACTAAATCTAAAACAATCACTTTAATAGCAGGGTCTCTGGTGAGCGTTAGTGCTTAATTTTTTCTTGTATTTGATGAAGGCATCTATTAATTAAAAATATTTATACAAGGTAGAGGCTTGACAGGAATACTCAGTGCAGCTGTTCTTAAGGGAGCTTCTTCTGTTAATCAGCTATTCTAGAAGAAAATGCCTCTAGTCTATGCAATGAAGGCAATATTGTACTTAAATAAATCATATTTAAGGCCTGTGCTTTCTAAATACTCTCTGCAGCTAGAATTGGATGAACTAGGCTGCTTTCTACAGATGATATAATACACTTTCCTTTCCATTGTTTAGTTAGCTTGAACTGAAAAGAAACCTTCATCTTCTCCTCCTCCTTTTTTACTTTCCTTTTATTGCTAACACCTTATTGAATTGTTGAACATCCAAGAACAAAAGAAGATGATCTGATATGTATGAATGCATTGTACAAATGAGGAGGACAAAGCTAAACACACATTCAGTAGCATGTATGAAAATATTATCAGACATTGAGACATGGACAAACCAAGACTGTGTGTCATTAATGAGGCTATTCAAGGTAATTTCAATGAAGTTATGATTCTATTGTCATCCAGGACTGAAAAGGAATCACTTACAATTTGAAAAAAGAATTGTTAATCATTATGCAGCTCTCTCTGGGGCACTAACTCTTTCAGAATTTTCTTTGTTTCCCGTCCTCCCTTTTTTCCTATTCTTTTTTTCCTCTCTCATCTTTTCACTGCTATAAAAACAGAGGATTAGAAGTTGTCCCTGACAACGTTTTACTGTAAGGTTGTTAGTTTTGTCTTTCAGCATTTATTAGTTTGAACTCTCTATGAGGCACCTGTTGGGTGATGAGAATAAATCAACAGAGAAGGTCACACATGGGTTGGTATTGTACTCTTGCCTTTCTAAGCCTGTTGGGAACTCACTGCTTTGATATATAGAAATAAAAGCTGGAAGCAGGACAAACCAGGCTGTTCAATACTATTTCATTATGGGAATTATGTGTGAATTGTGTAGGCTCCTTGAAGAAAAGTTAAAGTCCTGTTGCTCATGTTGTCATAATTAACTCAGGCTAGTGAGGGCAGGAGTCTCAGGTCATGGCACTGCTTCAGCAGCCCACAGCTCAGCTCACCTCACACAGGTTTTGTGATGCTGCACGGAGAGAAATGAGCACTGCGAAAGGGCACTCGCAGGAATGAACATGGGAGGTGATGGATGGATGCAGCTTTCTGAAAGCTCTGACAAAAAAGCCTGGCTGTGCAGTCCATCATGCTTGCTAAGTCAAGGAAGGGTGGCATAAAAGCAAGTGATGAATGTGTTAAATTGCTAAAAATGGATCAGGGGACAGCCTAGGACTTGGACTTAATGATTTCTTTTGCTTATGCTACTGCCATGATAAAACTCTGTGGCCAGCCAAGTGGGAACAACAGAGCCCCCCAAGCCTCCTCACTCTTTTAATTCGGGGGACAGAGCTAAAGTGAACTCTGGAGTAAAGATCATTTCTTTTAGAGAAGGGAAATAAAATAAAATACATTTTATTTTAACACACAACTTGATATACATCATGGCTTATCAGAATGTCCAGTTCCCCATGGACATGCAAACTACAGCTGGGCTTTGCAGGAAGATCTGTTTCTCAGCAGCACTGCCCATTTCTTTAACACTGCAGCATATCCATAAGACCACCTCCTGAGCAGTGCAACACTAAATCAATTCCCACTTTGGGATGGGGAGGGAAAGGCATGCAACCCTCCCAAATCTAAAAGCTTTTCTCACAGGCACTCACTGCCCCACCCCAAGGAGGTGAATGAAAGGAGAATTCAGGATTGAGCAGCCCATAAAGAGGGAGCAAAGGCTGTTGTACTCCAGTCCCTGTCCTAAGTCTTGCTTATACATTTTGATTAAACATAGCTAAGTATCTTGGACTTTTCTCATTTTCTCAATGCCCAGTAAAAATATTCCTCCTTCCTTTCTTCTGTATGACCCCCATAATAGTGATACTTTTAAAAATTATATTTTTTCTATTATTGAAGATACATGTTATTGATATATTCACAATATTTTGCATCTGTGGCCAGTTATATCTCCTTTTCCTTTCATTAGTAAAAGATACATTTAGACATTTATCTCTGGGGTTTTTAAAATCAGATTGGGTGTTTGATGAAATATTTATTTTTCCTATATTATTTTTTTCACTCATCCCTCCCACTTGGAACTCCAGCCAATGCCAAAGTCAAAGCACAGCCAGAACATCTTTTTTATGTGCTAAGTGAAACCATTAAGAGTTGGAAGTTAAATTCATTCTTTTCAAAGCTCATGACAAAGCTTCTTCTGGTTTCAGTGAATGTAACAGTTTTCCAGGTTATTTCAATACATGAAGAGACAAATGTTACAGCACAATCTACTGTAATTTTATATAGCTTTAAGGAACATTCAGATTCCAGGTAGTTATAAAAGTCAGGCAAAACCCCCTCTATTTCTAACCCAAGAGGACAGTTTCAAATGTTGGTAAACCATATTACCTTTTCCATAAACTCACCAATATTCCAGTTTTACAAATGCCATATGTAGTAGCATGGTAGAAATACATATTTTTCAGCTTCAAGAGATTATTCCAGTAATAATCAATTAAGAACTCCCAACCCTTTGGCATTTGCCCATCATTAAGATGCAGCATAAATTGGCCTATTCCCCAGGCGTTTCATTCAACAATAAATTCTGATGATACCGGCACATTAAGCAGCAAAGAAAAATAGATAATAGGGAAAATATGAATCATCATTTTAAGTGTTAGTGAAGTGGCACTATTAATGTTTTTTTCAGTTCCATTGATGCTTGCCATGCTGCATACAACATGCAGTGCCAGCTCAGCAGTCAGACAAATGTAATTTGCCATTTTTCTGACAAAGTGAATGGATCTGTGTACGTTTTCTCCCCGGGTGAGAATGTGACCCAACATTTAGACATGACATTGCTTTGATAAACTTGCAGTATAAAGAGGATGGTGGCATGACAGGCAAAAGCCTCATTGGGAAGGCAGAAACAAAGACAACTGTAATCTGTCAGCACAGGTGAAAGAAGAGGGGCTGAGGAACAGAATAATAGTGATAAGTAGCAGAATTTTATTTCACTACCTAGAGAAGATCTGAGGGGTTTTGCTGGCCATTTTACAATTCTTTCACTTGACTTGTTTACTGATGGAAATGTTTGCCAAGGAACTTTGGAAAAATAAAGACATATGAACAATCTGTTGCGGCATATTGCAGTGGTGGTGTTTGTGCTGCTATAGTTACTAAGATTTTAGCATTTTTGTAATTTGTCTTGAAAAAACTGGAATTTGGCACGACGTTTTTGGGTACCTCAGTGTTCAAGTCAGATGGTTTTCATATTTTTTGTTACACTTTTTATGTGAAGAAAAGCTTGAAGATATGCTGTGTCAAGTAAAAGGATAAAGCATGCTCAGATGAGGAAAGAAGCAGAAGGAGGGAAAAGAACCAAATGCATTGCAAGATGAGAAGGAACAGGTGCAATCTTCTTTTCAAGGTGAGAAGAGCATTTACAGGATACTCACAGGTCTTATGTAACTGCAGAATTAATCAGGTTATGCCAAAAATGCCTTGTGTTTTTTTCCTTTAGTTTGATTTCTGATCTGACACTAACACTGTAAGGTTGGTTTTCACTGCATGATGAGCTTAGAGCAGAACCTCATGTTCAAGTACTTGAAGTCCCACATGGCTCTGCTGTGGTGGGACACAGAACCACCCACCCAAAATGTGGCGGTACAAGCAAACATCTGTTAGAAAGGAGTCTAGAGAGGAGCTGAAGAACAGGGAAAGAGCAAAATGGGAGCAAAATGCAACAAAATTGTTGACGACTAACCAAACAATAAGAGGAGAAAATATCATATAAAAGCTAGTCATGAGGGAAGCTGGGAAGTGATAAGAGTGGTCAAAATACTGGTGTACATTATTCCATTTGGGAGCCCTCCCATCACATCCTAGGGCTCTGCATACAGCTGAGTGCATGTGAAATAGTAATTTTCTGTCAGAAGAAGAATACTCTGCCTCCCTCTCCCCAAACCATAGCCCACACAGAAGATCCTACGCTCCTGCCAGGCATCATCATAAACACAAAGAAAATCTTACCTGACACATGTTAGATTAATAAGGCACTTAGCCAGTGTTATGGAAGTCTCATTGCTTGAACATCATGTCTTATCACAGTTCTGCAACAATTTTCTTGACACTTTGAACTTTCCAGAGGTCTTTCTGAGGGAGAAGGAGGCTGAAAGGAGAGTATTGCAGTGCTATTAATGGACCTATTAGCAATCATGCTTGTTCTGTATGTCTTAGGGAAGACAACATATAGATAATCCTGTTTGCTTTTAGCATTTTGCCCTTCAAAGTAGTTTAGCAGGTGGATGCATAGAAAAATTGACTATAGCAGCGTCAAAAATAACTGAAAAATTATACAGTGTATGTTTAACCAGCAGGATTGATTAACTAAGGCAAAAATAGCAAGAGGTTTGGTGTGATTAGAGTGGGATTAGACATGCACATGTATCATGAGATATAACCTATCAACATTTGTATGGAAAGATTAATATCCTTCATCATATTACCTGAAATACATACATATTCACATCCATATATATACTATACAACATATCAATGCATGTATTAGAAACAATTAGGAGCCAAAAGAACAATGCCTAGCCCAGAGCTCACTGAAGTTTATTAGAAAGAAAATTCCCCTCTGGGAAGTTTATTCCACAATATACCTTCTAATCTACTCTTTAGGAGCTCACAGCAGCCACAGTTGTATACGGGGTACCTACTTATGGGTACCTACTTATGGCCCTCCAGTACTATCCTGCAACATGACTCCTGTGTTCTGATGTTCTTCCCATCAGTTCCCATCCTGCTGTCTCATACCATGAAACACAAATTACCCATAAAAATGATAATTCTCTTATTAGTTTTAAAGGTCAAATCAAATGATGTGGAAAATATGTGGTGGTATGACATATAATTTGCATAACTGCCACAAAAACACTGCACTAAAGCTGTGTGGAAAAATAATAAATAAAATAAATCAAGCTCCACTCTGAGGAAAAGAGAATCAGCCAGATTTGTGGTGAGAGTAAATGAGGGCTGCACCACCAACATATGAATATGTGCAACCCAAAAATCCCACCACACTCAGGTCTGAATCTACTCACATCTTCTCCTTATCCCCTTACCCCAAATATACATACACACACTCTGAAAAAGGGAAAATTAGATCTTTCCCGCCAATCCTGGATTTTAAACTGATTTGTTTCTAGGTGTGGAATGTCATTTCCAAAATCTTTATATAGCACACTACACTTGAGTGAGGGGGGGACACAAAGATGACATTGCCAGTCCTACCTGATGTCCCAGACAGGGTCACACATGGGAACTAGTGAGGTGTGAGCAGAGTCAGTGCTGGGGCTCTTTGCAGAATTTGCTTTTCCCTTGCCCAGGCTCTCAAACCACGCAGTTAAAGGACTTCCTTCAGCTTTTGGATGAAGGTGTTGTCAGCCTTCTGGCCTTCTCTCCCAAGGCTTGCCATAGTTTCTGGATCCTGCTTCTCCTCATGTGGAGAATTCACGTGGGAATAAACAGGAGCTTCAGATGCATGGGGTGCAAGACTTCAGATCCCAATGGATGTCACAAAAGCCAAAGCAGCAGCCAATGTGCCTGTACAGGGAGGAATGAAACTCAGCTTGTAGCTTAATTAATGACTTCCTAAAAGTGCGCACTCACAGGAAACAGACCCTGGATCAATATAGTCTGAATCCATTAAAGAAAAAAACATACCCCAAACACCACACTTCAAACAAAACCTGAGCTGTTTAAAAGCAAGCTTTGGATTTCTTCTAACGCCCTGATGCTGCTTGACTGCTTGAACTGATTAACATGGTGGCTGGGCTTGGCTTATGATTTTAGAGTTATTTTGCACAGGAATTAGACAACTCAAAAAATTGGCAGTAAGCTTGACATCTGCCCATTTTTCTGAAATCTTAGGGTGCATCCCTCTCCTTTTCCTCCCTAGCATACCAGTCATTAAATCATCTTTCTGCTTGGTGCATCTGGCAGCCAACACAATGATATTTATTTCTGAGATGAAGACAGCAAGTTATCCCTCTTTGTGTCAATGAAGCATAAACCACAACTACATACTTGGTTACTCTGACTCAGTTTATTAGTGTATCTTCTTGTCTTATGTCTGAATTTATCTGTACTCTGTTAACTATAGATACATCTATTCCCCTTCTTTTTGAAAATTAACTATTACAAAGACACTCTTACTCTTCTTTGATAAATTAAGGTTGATCTTACTTTACAATAATTAAGCTGACAATAGGTGTCTACACATTAGAAAAATGGAGTATGATGTTGAAGAAAAGGTGAGTTTATTACATTATGTCTACATTTTAGATTTATAACTCAGTTCATTTTATATCATATATATTTATCATCTATGTTCTTAATAGAACTTTTTAATCAGCAGAAGTAAGAGAGATGACTTATTCATTTGACATATTACAAATTAATAAAAATGCAATGAATGAGCACCAGAAACTTTCCTGCTTCTGAAGTGCAAAGCTCTCTTATGAAATAGAAGAGCTAAAATTCTTTTAGCTATCAACGGGCATTCATCTAATTCACTGCATATATTAAAGGAATCCCCACAAGGTATCTAGTCAAGGTCAAGTTATTTTACATTTCCATAATATTAAAAAGAGGAAAAAAAGTAATACAATGACATACTGAAAGAGGGCATTGGGTAATTAGATATGGAACATTTGTGATCCGGGCATTCAGAATGCTTTAAATTAATTTTAGAAGTGAGCAATACTGCTCTTTTTTTTTTTTTCCAGATCAGATTAACAGCAGCCTCAAAATATGGCTGAGGTGAATTATAGAAGCGTCATCATAAAAATCATTCGGCAAATGCCTATCAGAGACAGCACAGGTGGAAAAAATTCAGGCAATACTGATCAATCACCACAAAATCCTTACAGTTCTGAAACATTACCAGAAATTCATAGATATAACAGTTGAGTGAATTTCCTTTTTTCCCTATGCCTTCATAACATTATATATATATATATGTTGATGTGTATTAAAAGTATTAAAGCTTAGCAGATAAACAGCCAAATACTGCATAGTCAAATGCCAAATTTTTTACTTCTTCATCCCACCTTAACCCCAGGCTTTTGTTTTTCCTGGCTGTGTGCTCTATCTTATCTCTGACAGCAGAATAGAAGGGTGGGAGCCACCACCCTTGTTACTACAATTCTCAGCACAGCCAGGCCTGCAGTTGTTGCAGTAACAATAATAATAAACCACAGCCTGGACGGACACCTCAAGCAAAGGGAAATATTCTTTGGCACAATGCAGTTGGATCTCAAGAGATATCTGGGCAAGCTTTCCTGCAGTGACCATGAACACACCCTGATGCCTTTTTGGAGGGCCCATGCTGGGAATGAGGAACCCGGCACTTCTCCCAACTCATGCACTTCCCTGCTTTCCTTGGCTGACACTACTCAGGATGCTTGTGTTGTGCTGAAACCATCCCATTGGACCAGCTATTATTTAGCAAGTACTACATTTAATTATGTCCATTTTCCTCAGTTTGAGAAGAATAATATTTATAACTACTTACTCTTAACAGTAGGCTTCTCAGACACTTACAGACTTCTACCCACAGATAGCAGGTTTAAATATGTCTTAATGCTGAAATGGCACAAAGCAACTTTATCATGAGTCTTGATCACTGCCTGCTTCATTAATTGTGGTAATTACTGCATTTGATGCAGTTCCAGCCCAGCCAAGGAATGGGAGATGTGGGCAAGAGGTTTCCCCATGGCAGTTCCTGGGGGACAGGGCTGCATCCAAGAACTGCTAAGACTGACCCTGTCACCTTACAGTCAGTCTTGGGTAAGTGTCACACTATTAAGAAACTGTTCCTGGGTTCCATAACCTGATTTCTGCCACTATTGTTGGATGACAAAGATCAGTAGAAGGCACGTGATAAGGTAAAACATTGGCCTTTGATTTCTACTGTGATAATGAATGAAGAGACACTTGTAATTTTTTATTCACAGAAAAGAGTGCTTTTCTTCTTTGGTGCATGCTGCTCATTATCCTGGACTGCAGGGTTTCAGGGGCAGACATTGTCTCTGTGTGCTGTGCCAAACAACACAGCTCTAATCTTTGCTGGGGATTATTAAATACTAGTGCAAAAATAAAAACAACATATGCTTCTGAACAACAGAAGAGAACGAAAACTGCAAGGTCCAACTTGAGATTTGTGAATGTAACATGATATGGGTGCAGAGCATCACAGCAGTAAATTGCTGAGGGGTCTAGCTGGGAGTTCTCATTCACAGTTCTGCAGTGCAGGTAGCTGCACCAGCCCACTTAAATGCCATACAAATTTCATGCTTATTGTCACTTTCTTCCTTGTTTTTTTTGTGACAAATAGTGTGGGAAAGTATAAACCGGGTAGAGAAGACATTTAAAGTAAGTAAAAGTTGTGGCTTAAGAAAGTTGGAAATAGTAACATTTCCACCAAATCTCAAGAGCAGGCAATATTTATTTTTCATTTGTAGCTTGGTTCAGTATGAGAGCCCATGAACACTGTAATCTGTCTATCATATAATAGCTCCAGACTAGATTTAGATCAGAGAAAGCAACATTTCTAAGAAATGTCAGACGAGAAAACAAACTGAAAAGACAGCAGACCTATGCTGCAAAATGGAAAGATTACATACACACCAACTTATACATCATTACTGATTGCTGTCCTCAGATCAGAAGAAGATTTTACCTAAAAGGCTAATATCAAGCAAAGCGAAAGAAAAAAGTAAAAAATTTGTAGACTTCTTTTACAACAATTTGCTCATATGTTACGAATCAGTTTTCCACAGTGAACTAACTACCACTGGCTGATCACAACATTGGTGTTTTCTCAGTAAGAGAAGAAAACACAGTAGTGATATAAACCTGCTGGTTTCATATTAAGTAAAATTATTAGCAGTGTAATGTGGATGCATAATGTGTCTTTCTCAAGGCAGTAATTCAAAGTTGTTTTCTCCATTGCTTTACATCTTGCTTTATGCATTGAAGAAGCTACCAGGAGGAGAACCTGGTTATCTCCCTCCAATGCTGATGGGCCAGAGGAACTGCAGTTCTCCTTGCCCTTCTGGAAGTTCAGTTGTTCACATCAAACTAAATCATGATCTCTTCCCACTGAAACCCCCTTTCCTGCATGATAGCAGGCAGCCAATTAATTCCCAACATGACAAACTCTTGGGTTCATGCCATAAGCTCTCATGGTGGGAATGATTGGGATATCTGGAATAATGGTCTGCTATATCCATAGGGTAACTCTTCCCATCCTGAGACAGTGGGAGTAAGGAGGTTACACTGGGATTTGCAATTGTGACAGATGGGGATTGTGTTTAGTTCTAGATTTGATTTGGATGAATGAAAAAGATTTTTTATGAGAAATGTCAGATGAGAGAACACACTGGAAACATAGAAGAGAAACCCAGCTGCTGTTATCTGACCACTGAAATGCTCCTAAATGAACATTTTGATGTGAACATACTGAATTCAGGTTTCAGGAAGAGCCCGGGTCTGTACAGCAATGGACTCTCCTGAAAAGCAGCAACCAAATGCTCCTAAATGCAATTGCCTCCTCAGCCACCCTACCTGCTGACACTCAGTGTCATCATTTGGAGGCTGTGGGTGTAATGGTGGTGTTACTTAAAATGGTTTCAATGGTGCAACAGCAGTGATTCGTCTACCTAAGGCTGGTCTTGACAGTAGCTGCTGAGACACCAGAGTCAAGCCAAGAAAAACATAATTACGGATTATTCTGACAGCCAGTCTGTCAGCAAATTATTGCCTAACCTACAGCTACTCATGGCCCATTCCCAAAAATGAGTAAGGCTCGAAACAGATCATAACAAAATGTATTCCAGTGCAAGAAGAGCCAATTTACTGACCCCTCACCCCCTGCAGAAGACACGATGCAGCATTACTTAGGCTTGATCAGACTAACAGCAGGGAGGAGGAGCTTCAGATCTGGCATAAACAGCAGCTCCTCTCATAGGTTTCAGCTGCTTGTTTTGCTTGTTTACAAGATGTCAAGGTAATGAGTCCTGAAGTGAGCTCTGTGAGGTGTTTATCTTCTGCTGGCATTGTATTTTTTTTGTGTGACTAAACCTTGTAGTGGTTTGGAAACATCAATTTTTTTTTTCTTTTTATTCAGAAGGGAACCAAACAACAAGATCACAAACTAAGCCAGTGAATGGAATGGAGCCCTGTAAAGTACATTCACAGCCATATTTCAAGAGCTGCTGTCTAGATTTTTGTAAGAGGTTTGGAAGCATTTCCCTCCAATAAGCTCTGTGTGAACCAAGGTACAGATGAATAGAGAATGCAGAACAAATGACATCATGCTGGTTTGGTGGGGTTTTATCACATAGTCACCAGGGTTAACATGGAAGACTGTTCTGAGCCTTCTGTCACTATGTTTTATAAGCAAGCTGCAGCAGGACTTCTGTCAGCAGAAGTTAAGTGTACCAGTTGAGGGCAGTCTATCATCTGCCCAAGAGCTTGCTTCAAAATTGAGTGTGTGTTTGTTCGGTAACATTTTTTCAGCCAACTAACTTTTCTTCCTCATCAGAATTTTTTTTCCAGCAGATTTTTCCAGCCTGTTACAGAATGGATGTTATGACACACAAAAAAACCCCCCAGTCTGTTCTTGTCTGTGCAGAACAGAATATTGTTTTCTGGCTTAGCCTTTCAGTAATCACCAAACAGTGCAGCAAATTATTGCTGCAGGAGGTCTGAAGCAATTTATGCAATTTTTTTTTTTTGCAAAGTCCTACTGTTATTTCTCAGCAGTCACAATAGAAAAAAATATATTTAATACCTTACTGCCTTTTAGCATTCACATGTTTGTGACAAACATGTTAGGAGTTGTCAAATGCATTAGCCAGATAGAGGCAAGGCTGCTGCACTTCATGTTCCCAGGTTCCATGAGTAGTGAGGCTGAGTGTCTATCCCTAGTATGTATGTGTTAGGGATGTATGTATATGTATAAAACACAGGTATATGACCAATAAATGTGTAGACACATGGCCAGCTATAGAGCTCACAGCAGACAGAAACACCAAGCACCCACACAAACAGCAGCAGCTTCCTCTTTTCCTCTCTGGCTGAACAGGATAAAAGTCTGTTGATGGAAAATACACACACACACACACATATTGACACATGTATCTACACACTAAATAACTGGCCTCAGATAACCTTTCCACCAGCCTGCCCCCAATCCTTGTTCTCCCCAGCTGCAGCACCTCAGGCCCAGCAGCCCCACTGCAGCTGCTGGCCCACAAATGCTTTTCCATGCACATCAGATATCCCTCCAGTGACTGGCCACAGGCACTCAGCCTATCCAGTGTCTTGCCCTGGATCCTTTAACCTCCTTTTGCTTCACAAAGAGACACAAGCAAATGGATCCCACTAAGCTGACCCCTGCTCTCAGCTTATGGATCTCATGGTCTCCCTAGTCTTGGGCTTCTGGGACCCTACCAGAACCAACTTGCAGACTCCCTGGTCTCACTGGTATCTGGCCCAGACTCACAGCTGCCTTGATACCCAGCTCACAGGCCTCTTATACTACTCACTGGTAATCCAGTTTTGCAATCCAGTTTTTTTTTTTTGTGTGTGTGTACTAGCAATCATACGTAGAGGCACACACAGTTGCTCCTTTTGCTGGCATCAGAGGAACATGAGCCCCTGCTCTGTGGTCCAACTCCACTTGCTGGCCATGAGACCCCCTTGCACACACAGATGTACTCAGAACAGAGCATTTCACCCAGGAAGACCTGTAGAAATTGAGATAGCTGAGAATACAGGACAAACTGCAGGGAGCAATACACCAGTAACTTTTGCCCCCTTTCTATTTCTTCTTTCTGTTCCTTCCCAGGGCACCCTGACCCCTCTCCTTTTCCTTTGTCTCCTCCCTTAAGTCAATAATCTCAACAGCAGATTCAAGACTAACTACTCAGTGCTCCATTTTTCCTGTAGAACAAGGCATTCCTCAGAGGCAGAGTGAATTAAGAAGTTATATTGTACTGCAGAAACACAAATAGATGTAGAGCTCAACAATACATTTGCTATGCAACCAATTTAATCCACAAGTTAATACAAAATGTTTCTGTTCTGCATTCTGATTTCACTGTTACATGCTAGTGCTTTCTGGCTGTAAGCTTTATACAGAACGACAAAGATATGTGAAATCAGTATATTTCTATACTTCCTTGATATACTTGATATGCTTATGATATTTTAAAAAATGAAACAATCATTTTGCCACACTTTAATATGCATAAGGTATAGAACACATATATTTCTGCATATATGAAAACAAAAGTACACACAAATACAATTGAAACTCAAAGATCTTTGGATTATTTAAAGCTGACAACAAGGTGCTAAAGCTGAGGTATTACCAGCATGCTGGTTTTGGGGCTGATTGTATAGAAAAGCTTAATTTCAAACCCAGATCCTGTAGTTTCCATGCAGATCTGTTTTGTCTTAACCACTTTCTGATGATTTACTGTAAATGAACAACCTGGCATAAAAATGGCCCACTCAAGATGGGAGGCAAGAGCTCAACAGCTGAAACATGACAAAGCAACAACATGACTGATTAAATGGCCCAAGATCTTGCCATCAATGTGGTAACAAAATCAACAGGGCAGTCTGATATGGAATCTCTATCCCTGATTAATGAGACCAAAAACTCTCTGATGACCCCTAAAGGGGATCTTGCTGTCTGCAGCACTGAAGTGAAGGAAATCTTTAGCAGCTGAAAGGCTCAGGAGGAAGGCCAAAAAAACCCCAACAAAACAAAAAGCCACCCCAACAACCTAGAAATCCAGGTACTTCCTAGCCCTGGGGCAGAAAGAGACTGTCTTATTTAAAAGGGCCAAGTGTCCCATACAGACCAGAGAGTCCCATCCTGTGGGTCATCACAGGACAGAAATTAACAGAGCAGATGGGTACTTTCTTATTTCTGTGGGTTTTTAAAAGATACATGCCAGCCTGCACACACCTTCATTTCTGGGGATTTCTGAGTCAATCCTCTGACTTTGTCAGATGGGATCTGGGTACTGTTTTGAAACTGATCTCCCAATTGTCCTTACATGTTTTAGTTCACCCCCCCAACACAGGATTTTCTCAAAGTGCATGAATTGCATCCCTTTGGGATGTACTGGACTGGAAGATGATGCCTGAGAAAATGTCTAATACACTGCAGGTAACAGTAGTGGCCAGTTCAGAGTTGTGCTACCACCAGACAAAACAATATTCAGCTCCAGTGCAACACTCCTTTGAGAGAGAACAACCTCAGCACCAGCTGTTTCACACTGCACATCCCAGCCCAGCTTGGATTTCTCACTACTTATTGTGAATTTAGTACATAGAACACAAAAGCAAACATCAAGGAAGCAGATAGTATCTGCTGTGGCTCAGACAGGGCTGCCTAAACTAGAAGTGACATTTAGGACAGAGAAGGAATCCACAGCATTTTCAAAAAAGAACAGTGTGTAAAATTAAGGTTACATAGGATCACGAAGAATCTGGAAACATTCTGCTCCTGAAAGCTAACACAAAGAGTCAAAGCTACCCTGCAACAGAAACTAATAGATTAATAGATAGAAATAATAATAAATAACAGATAATAGATAGAAACTCTCAGAGTTTCTCAACAGAGCCATATGAAAAGTGACCCACCAGCAGCTGCTCTTTGCCAGAATCTGAGAGATGTCAGATGCACCAGGCTGCATCCTGGTGAAGGTTGGGGTGGTGACCCCTGTGAGCCCATCCCCTGAGAACCAGTCCATGACAGACTTTTGAGGAGGGCACAGAGCTTGTGGGAAAGAGCAGCTCCAAAGCAGAGAAAAGCACCTGCAAGAAGTGGCAATGAAAGGAAGAGGTAAGAGTTCAGACTTTCTGTGGTGTGTAATAGAGCTGACAGAGGAAGGTGACAAGTAAAGAGTGAAAGCTGAAATAACATTTTAAATGGTCTGATCAGGCACTGTCGACAGTGAAGTAAATCAGCGGGGTTTCACCCTGCTTAAAAGTGCAGATGTGGACCCTAAACTTGGCATTAAAAGTGCATAAACATTGTTCTGAGATTTCTGCCTAGCCAATGTCTGAGAGCACAGGTGAGACAGGGGCAGCAGGTACACTAAATACCAAAGGGGAAACTGGAAAGGTGGTAGAAAGGCAAGGTTAGGAAAGGCAGTGTACTGCAGACCAAGCTGCAAACACCTTTTTCCTCCTCATATGAAAGGAACTTTCTCTGGGTCCAGTGAAAGAGCCAGCTGCTCCCCAATGTTAGACAAAGATTTACCTTCTAGCACACAGACTAGGCTCAGTATTATTCAGCCAGGCTGTGATTCAGTTCTGGCTGTAATTTGGGCATCTGTTGAAATGGCCTTTTGCATTACAGCATGCAATTCAAATGCTCTACCCTTGGACAAATTGTGATTGTGATAGATTTGGCACTCAGTATGGATGTCAAGAGTCATGGAAAAGCAGGGAAATGACTGAGCTGTTTCTCACAACTACAGAGCACCCAGTATTCTAAGAGCTCAGGGGATTAAGTGTCAAAGTTTTGCTTCATTCTGTTGTAAAGAAAACAGATGCATATCTGTATTCAGCTGAACATCTCAAAAGTTTGAGATGGCTTGGTACGATTATAATTTGCACCCATATCATCTTGGAAGACAAGAGATGAATCATCTGCAAAATTAGCTGCAGATGGAGGCTCAGGTCTTGGGAGGCTTGAAAGATTCCAGGCTGCTTGGAAAGGCTTCAATTTGTATCCACAGCCAGTTCAAAATGAAAGATGAACCAAACCAGCTAATACACATTGCAATAGACTGTGAGGATCTCTTTTGTTTGTCCCCTGGAGAAAACTTCTAGCTTAATAAAAGGCTGCTAAAAAGAAAAATAGTATTTCTTTTTATATATTTTACCCACATTGTAAAAATCTCTTTATTGTTTTCCTGTACTGCTGTTGTGTGCCTGCCATAATTGAACAGCCTAATGCAAAAAGAAATATTATACAATCTGAAAACAAACATAATGGGTATTGAAAAAAATCCCTGGCAACCGGCAGAAGTTAAACAAACAAACAGAAAAATTATCTTGCCGAGACACAGCATTTCTATTAAAGAAGGCAAAGAGATGAAATGCCTTTGTGTTTGAAAGCAAGACATTTTTCTATATACTCGTATATATTCAACTCTAGCTAGTTGTACACTTTTGTTGCAAAATCTTTTGTGATTTTGGAGCATGGACATCTACCTCTGCTGTCCTGGAAAATATATTTTTGCTATTCAAACCTGTCACAAAGGTTTGGAGAAGAAGAAATGGAATGAACCAGACTGGGTGTTGAGGTTTCTGCTGACCAACATTATCCCTCAAACATAATCTTGCAAGAAATATTTTAATATTTTTTAGGTCAATGGTTCAGGTTGCACAAGTAAATTAAGCCTAGATGGTACAGTTTAGAAGAATAACCAAGGGATTTCAGATGTAGAGCCACCAAAAGCAAAGAGACAATACTGCCAGAGTTTTTAGATTTGGTAGTGTTGTTTTAGATCTGTTCATATCAAACAATATTAAAAAAGCTTTACGTCTTTTTGTCTTCCCTTTTAGTTATTTAGACAGAGCAACAAATTAACTGGTTTTGACAACAGTTTGGAGGACAAGCTGATGAGGAATGAGCTGTAAATCAGGCAGGGATTTAATTAAAAAAACAGATGCTGAAAAACTGAGAAAAGCGATCACTGATTGGAATTTCCAAACTATTAAAGAATGACAAAGATAAAAATTAAATTAGCATACAAACCTATATCTTCCAACAATTTAGACAGGAACAATAGCATTAAATGTGGAATTTTCCAAGTTCTACGAAGATATCTGCACCCATTGTTGTAACTCCAACCTCTGGCAAACGATATTAGTACCTCTTATTGTCACCACATCTGTGAGGGTGGCTGTCAGCTTTCTATGGTTCCTGCTAAATAATTTATGTATTTCTTCCATATGATAATATAATATAAAAATATATACATATATACACACACATCTAGATATGAAATGTGCATATATACATACATATATACACACACACACATATATAGATATATACATACACATGCATATATATACACATACTTTTATGAAATATATACATTTTTCTCTACACCCTGCAGGCCACAGCAGAGGTACTTTGCTGGCTTTACAAGCATGACATCCCTCAATGATAACTTGAAATGAAAGAGATTAAAATGCATGTGAATGTAGTATCAATCCTAAACATGTCAGGGCTCTAGGCACTTAACGGTATGAATCTTTCAGAATATTCAGATATGCCCTTTTCAAAAAATACTGGAGAATAATGCTAATTAAAATAATTTTTCTTTGGGCAGTATAACATTCTACCAATTCTTAATTGCCACACACATTTCTCACAATAGTCCACTTGCCACAGCACAAGTTTTGTGAGTGAAAGGTTCTCCTTATCTCCACTTTTCAGCATTTCGTCTGTTATTTTTGGAACCTTTAGCTGATTCTGTGAAATTTATTTCTGGCATGAGAGATGGCAGATAGTATGGAAATTAATTAATCAAGCCCCATGGATATCTAACAACACAGGCACATCTTAACTACTTCCTACATAAAAAGGACTTTTCCAGCTATGGCTGGGCTAGAGTATCCAACATAGGTCACGTGGAAACAAGCTCCCTTGCTGGATCAACTAATGAGAACTGAAAATCCACACTAAGGTGTCTTCTGCTAAACTGGAAAGTTCATTCATACCAGTCCCATTTATTTAAATTCCTTAAAACACACAAAAGGTTCTGTAATAATGTCACTGCCCCCAAGAAAGCTGTAAAAGAGTGAATGCATATCCAAGAGAACTATTCAAGCAAGAGTAGATAAAGCTAATAACCAGCAAACACTAAGAGAGTTGTGCTGGAATGCTAATGCAAGTCTCGGGGAAATCACCTTTTTAATAGTACCAGCACAAGGATCTGTGTTCATGCATTTCTCATCAGTTGAATGGGAATTAGAGTAATCCTGAATCCTGCTGTGATACTGCAGGGCAGAAGTTCTCGTGCCTCTTTAGGAACCTTCACACCAATGAGTGTCCTTCCCCTTTCTCAAAGGCACAGTTCTCATTCCCATCAGGAGCACCCTTGATTTTCTCCTACATAGGATGGCCACTGAACCCACCACACTGAGAGAATTACTAACATAAATAAATACTTACTAAAACTCCACAACGTGCATCTGAGGACTCTAGTCCATGCAGCAGTCCTTCTAGAGGAAAAGTTTATGGTCCAAGTAAGGAAAGAAATCGAGAAGTGTCTTGAAGTCTTGCTGATGGTTTTACAAATAAATGGCTCCACTATAAGATGTCTAATTCTGATCAACACACTGATAAATAGCTGCTGTGAAACCACCTCAGAACAGACAGTCCCTTAAAGCAAGAAGGGCCCAAGCCACATTTTGTGCTTAGTCAGGCTTCTCTTTGGCACTGAATTTCTGTAAGTCTGCACTCTTAATACATCAAAATGAAAGTAATATCCTTCCTGCCTTATGAAAATCAATATGTAAGTGTATTATACTGTCTATCAGACAATAATTGTTGCTGCCTTCTGGAAGCACAGTGCTGAATATTATGGAAAGCAACAGAGCTCCAGCTCAGCAGGTCACCTACAATGGGTTTTGCTAAATAGTGCTTGATTAGTGCCTACTCCAAATCCACATCCAAGGTGATCACAGATTAAGATCCAAAGATTAGGAATGCAAACTTTGGAAATGCTGGTCAGGTGAAACGAAACAGCGAAGACTTATTAGCTGTAGGCAGCCTCTGCTCATTTTGGGCTGTTTTGCATTTTTTTCTGGCAGGGGTTAGTTCAGATTGTTCCCTTCCTTTCCAGAATATAGGATTTTCAGGGGGTTTTTAGAGAGGTAATCTGTACAGCACCGTACTCAGGCTAAAAAACAGCACTCAAGACTGATCAGTGCAAAATCATAAGCAATGCAGTGTCATTACAGCCTCCCAGAATCGATGGAGGTGACAGAGTTTACCTTAACCTGGGCAAGCTGAAAATAATACTGTGAGTGAGCAGAGATGGATGATGTGCAAAGCACACTCAAAAGGGGAAGCCAGAATGGGAAGATGCCACAGAATTGGTGATTCCATTCAGACTCTTCTAATGTATTTGCTATCATGGTAACCAAGGGTTTATCTTACTCATGCCATTTACACCTCATTTATGTCACCCAGAAGCTGTTGCAGGGCCATGTTGGCACAGGACAACAAGGAACATTTCCAATGTTGCTGTACAGAAAAAAGGCATGAGGTTTGTGGAGCATGTATGACAACTCCCCTCTAACATGGAAACCTTCAGATGCCTCTAGGAAATGTTCAAGTATGTGTCAAGATTTGGAACAGCTGGGATCCGGTGTCCCTTAAGACTGCTTCATCTAAGTCCAAGCAATAATGAAGAAGGAGCCAAAAGAGTATTCCAGTCAGAAACCCACTGCTCTCTGTGGCCAGCTGTGACATCTATTGAAAACAGTCAGAACCAAACAAATGGATCCTTGAGGACAGAAGTAGGTCCACTGGCAGAAGGAATGAAATTTGATGAATTCATGAAGGATAGATGGAGGGAAGATTCTTCATGAAGACCGTCTATTCAGGAAATTTTACTGGAAGCACATTGGTATTTGTGTCACTGGAGAGGTGAATCCATACTGGTATCTATCTGTCTAGATTTTAACTTTATGCATGGATTATTTGAACAGTGAGTGATCACTGTGTCCCATGAGAACTAGGAATAAAGTGAAGGAAAAGACTCACTTTCAGGGTGATAGCAGTTCAATGAACAGGAGTCATTTGTAGTACTGTGGCATTTCCTCTTGCCCAATGACACACCGTGAATCTAATTTATTTAGACTCTACAAAGGTAGATATCTTGTGATAGCTCTGACCCAAGAGCCTTGCTATTGATTTCAAAGATGCAGGGGGAATGGACAAAGACAGGGCTGAGTGGAGGGCCAAAATGAATATGTTTGCCCTCTTCCTGGCCACACATAGCTTGCTCACTGCTCTCCATAAAAAAAGGTGTTTTCTCCTTCCTTCTGCAAAAGCAGATGATGTGGTGGAGGAAGTGTCAGGAATAACAAGCAATACTGCGGGATCAGTAGTAAACCCCTACAGAATATATAATCCTTTATGAAAAACTCTTTCAGAAATACTGTAAAAATATCTATCTGTTGGCTTCCTATCTGTCAAAAAACAGTCAGCATGGACAAGCTTTGATTTGCTCTGAGACCTGGGACAGAAAAATTACCTTTCATTCAGGGCACTAACACATCACCTATCCACAGAATATGTTTTTGCTTATGAAGTATTAATGTTAATATGATTTCACTCCTGAGTAAATAGGATGATAGGTCTATTTCTATACATGTGCTCTTAATAACTAGTTTGAGGGAGCTAGTTTTAGCCATCCATTGAATAATAAAATAAACCCTAAATGAGGAGGAAAAAAAAATACCAAGAGCTTGAATTTAGGGTTAATTCTTTCAAGTTCCATAAATCTTCAGTGTCTGTCAAGGTGTATGCAAGGCATATCTGTACCTAAGCAACAAAGATTAAAGTATAAGATCAATAGCTGTAATCAAAATGTGTTTCTTTTTTCTCCTCTTTCTCAAATGGTAGCTAAGAAGACCTGGAAAAAATTGAGAATATGTCTGCAAAAAGTAAATAAACTCCAGAGATACAATCTGTTCAAACAGAGACTAGTTAAACGTGTTGTTGTTGGGAGCAAGCACTGGAACATTTCCAGTTTTCTGCAACTTGTGGAATAAAATGAGAATAACCAAGAAGCTGATACTAGTATTCTCTATGTACAAATACACAAGGACAACAATACAGAGCCCAGTCCAGAACTCACTGCAGACACAGGGTTATAGTATTTAGGGCAAGAAAGCAAAGAGCTTTATTACAATTTTGCTTCTATGTTTAACCCCAACTACATCAGGAGTACCGTAATCTTCTGCCAGAAAGGCATAAAACTTTTGTGCCTTTCACGGATAATTCCGTCCAAGGTAGATGGAATGAGAGAGATGCAATTCATCACAGAGAAAGTGCCCAGTTTGCACATGCAGGTCCATGAGAGTAACACAGCAGTTCCCTGTCTACACTGCCAACCTTTGGAGTCCAACACACACCTCCGGAGATCCAGGCTGTGAGCAGCTCAGTGTGCTCCACTTGAGCAAAGCTTTCCAAGGGTGCACTTCAGTACCTAAACAGGTGCCAAGTTTTTGGGCTCTGACACATGAAAAAGACCCAGTGTCTGTTAAAGTTAAGAACTTGTTGGAGAGTGCCATAAAGAGGTTGATGGAAGCAAAGAGAGCGGGATGTTACAGCAAAGAACAGAGATAAAGCTACATTTTGCCAAAAGGATAAGCATTAGCAGATTAATGGCCACATGATAGTCTAAGCATGGTTCTTATCTATAAGGCTGAATGATATTTTCTGGTGAACAATACTGCGAGAACCAGTATCTAATAAGGGTGAAGAAGAGTTAATTAAATAATGGTTTGAAAATGGACAGGTTGCCTGTGCCATGTCTTGAATCTTTCCAAGTTTGTAGAGCGCAATTATCTGCTTAAAAGCACAAGAATGTCTAGAGCAGCTGCAACCTAACCTTAAAGGAACACGCATGTTGTTTTAAAAATAACGTTTTCCACATTTGCAAAGATATGTTTTCAAGGTAAACCTATTAATTTATCTTTCATCCTGTCTAGCAAAAAATCTGACATTAAGTAACCTGACATGCATGAAGCAGCCTGTGCTTTTGTGGGTGGCAAATCTGTTCACTGACAAACTCCTAGAAAACCTGTCACACAGCAGGCTCTGGAGGTCCCCAAAAGCAGCAGGACAATCTGCTACAGACCTGCCTGGGCCTTAGCTCTAGGTGCATAACACACATGACCATATTGTGGGGCGTTGTTCTCTCTTGGCAAGCAGGGCCAAGCATCTTTGGCAAATGGCAAGAGAGCAGGGAAGAAAATTAGAGGTCGTGAGGATCACCATCAAAACGGATTTATTGGCAAATGCCTGTTGCAAGACAAATAACTACAGAGAGGCAGGAGCTTCAGAAACACCTGTGCTCACCAACTGCCTTGCCAATCACTACAAACTGTCCATTTCCATGCCTGCAGTTCTGCATCAGAACATTCAGAGCTTATTCTTTCATATACTGAGCATTTGTTGCTCCTGTATTGTTACTGATATGAGCTACAAGGTATAAAGTCAAATTATTTAACTTGATTATGTAAAAGTAGGCCTATTTTAGTTTGAAAACAATTTGGAATACAAACAGGCTTAGTTTTCCTGTCAAAGTTCCCTTTTTTCCTGTGCCAATCAATTTTTGATAGAAACTATGTAAAACCTACCTCTGGATAGTAGTTGATCAACTCTATAAAACCCAAGGCTAGTGATGATAAAATACAGCAGCAGTAAAATTATGCTAAATTATCAAACCCATGTACTTATGAGTCTACATGAAAGCTAGAAAAGTTCTCATAGTCTAAGGAACAATGAAAAGGCATCACCACAAGTAAAAGAAAGAAATAATCTATATACCTTAAGGTGTCTGCAGAATTTTCATTTAGTACAGCAGGTTAATCCATTTGAAACTACTATCAAACAGTAATGACACCATTCATCATTCTTTTAAATGGAAGTAATGACAAGATCTCTAGTGCTGTGTGGGGAAACAGAAATTTTTGTTCCTCAAAACACACAGAATTTGGATTATCCAAATTGAAGTGGAAAACACAAAAATTATACCAAAAGTATTTAACAGGGACATTTTAAAAAGCCAGTTTAGCTCTTCAGACATTCTGATTATTTTGATTTTAATTTTTTTTACTATGTAAAAAAGTTGAAACTAATCTTAATCACAAAAATCCCAAATTATACCAAGAGGAACCTTCAACAATTAATAATTTACTCTTTCATTATTCCAAGCTTATGCAGGAAGTTTATCTACTCCCCTCCTCCCCAGAGAGGCTTATTTGTTCATCAGGCATTTATTTAAAAATACTCTGCTAATTTCCATGCACATTGCGGAGAAAAATAGATGCTTTTTATAGATTTATTTAATTCACAGATGCTATTTTAATTGGGCTCCCATACAATTGTCTCTCACTGGGAATCTGGATGGCTCTGGGGAATTGGCAGCAACTTTCAGAGCTTTTCCAGGTCAGTGATTCAGATGTAACCAGCGTCTCTGGTGGCTGAGAATTAATGTGGAGAAAACTATTTGATGGCCTACATGAAATAAAGTAATGCTTTCACTCCAGTTGTGGTTTGACAGATTACCAGCAAAACTAATCAGTACTCTTATGATTTTTCTTTGGAAACAGACACAGAAAATTAGCTTCTGCAAATTACCTTTCCCATCAGGGCTGAAGGCAGCCTTCAGAGTCATAAGCATGAAGCATTTATTATCAGTTCACCTTTTTCATGATTATTTATGAAGATTTCATGTTTTTTTCCCAAATTCCATCACTTTAGTGTTCTGGGAACTGCTTGCCATGCTCTTCTTTAGACTAAGAAGGTTAATCTCTTTAAGCTTCATCCATTGTCCCAGGGCGGGTGGAAGGGAGAGAAAAGAGAGGGAAGGAGATGCTTGTCCTGCATTATTCTGTACAGAACCTTACTGAGGGAATTTGGAGCATCTTTCTGCAGTGATGGTGAGACTGCCTTGGGCACATAACCTTTAGAGGGAGAAAATTTGCTTTTGTAACCTTCTCCCTCATGTCCTTGCAAACATACTGCAAGTATTGGGCTAGATTGTCAGAAAACATGTCAGACCACAAACTGGGATACAAACAGCACAGCAGTAAGGACTTTATCCCTCATCAAATACTCCAGTAAATCCTAACTGGAGGTTTTGAATACAATTTCTGGTTAAACTAGGCAGTTATCCACCTCATGCTCCTGTTTGATTAGCACACGCTTGTTTTCTAAACTCCCATTCATCCTACCAACAAGGCTTCCTCAGGAACTGGCTTTTAAAACAGCAACACTGTTAAAAGACATAGCTCAGGCCTTTGCTTCATTTTTTTTCCCCTCACAGAAAGAATTCACAAAGAAAACTTGCATGTGTAGTGAAATACTGTTCTCACAGGACACAGGATCCTGCAGTCTTCAAGGAGCAGATGCACTGATGCAGCTAAAAGTAATGTATAGAACTAGGATGAACAGAAGATGCATATGTTCTTCAAATTCTTATATAACCTTTCACATTATCTCATTAATTCCTACTAAAAAAAAAACCCCAACCAAACCCAAAAACTAAGCAGATTAGTTTCTTCCCATTTACTTTGGCTCTCAGTGGTGCACCAACACAGGGATATTTGGGCTGCTTTTCTTGTGAGGTTTGTAATGAATTGCCTCTGGTAACAAACTAATGAGGTTGTCAGAAGCTACAACAAAACAGTTTTGCAATTTATATGAGCAGGATAGGGTCTATTGAAAACATACAAAAAGGTACACAAAATCCATCCCTCCTCAGTGCTATACAGAGAAGAAAAGGCACAAACATCTTTGTTTAGTGTCATGTAGGTAAAAAGAGTAAAAAGGCAGAATGAGAAATGAAAAATTTCCCAGGAGAAAGGAGAAAAAAATGAAGAAAGAAACCTAATGACCCATTTTGTCCATGCCAATGGAATTGGGAAGCAATATGCAGCTAAAGCCCAGGTAGTAAGTACTTCTCTGGTTTTAAAAGCAAAAATTTTCTGCTTCTTATTAAAAGTGCTTTGTGCCAGGAAAGAGAACTTGTCTATGCTTAAAGATTTCTTCTCTGCTTCAAACACTTTGGAGATCTGGAGTTAAGAAGTTCAAATTCAATTTACAATTTATGACTCCCATGAGAAGTTTAGAAATTGAAACTCACTAGAAAGAGGGAGGAAATCAAACTTCTGTTACTTCACACTAAAGGCAGAGGATGCTGGGCTTCCTTCTGTGCAACAGTGACAGCTGATTTTCTATATTTATTTTTCCTCCTGCTATTCAATGGTCAATTTGCAGCTAGCTTTATTACCTTCTGAAAGTGGTTGGGAGCAGCTGTGTGAAATCCACAGCGGTCCCCAGTCCCATAGAAGAATTTAGATAGGTAAACTGCTGTGAAGTAATCCAGAAATTAGTAGGCACAATACATCATCTTCTGCTATGGCTGTCAGTTCTGGAATGTCTTGGTTCAGTGCCAGTGTGCAGTCAGGCTGTACAGGAGGCTGCACACCAGAGCCTCCTAACAGCACAGCTCTGGAAACCTGCATGACAGTCCCCAGGCTTCAACTATCTGCCTGAGCACAGAAAAAAAGCAGCAGAAAAAGAGCATTTGCTCTGACAAGGGGTCATTCTAATTACCAGGAACAAAGTAGTGTAGAGGTAGATAATTCCCAGTCACAGGAACTGGTATTATATTGATATCCATGACATGGTAAGATAGGAGCTGGTGAAAATTTTCATGGATCAGTTAAAGGTACAGTTATTTAAGTGAACAGAGTACCCAGGCTCATTTTGTTAACCTAGTGAACAACACACATGCCTCGTCACACTGTCATGGAAGCAGATATGATAGCAGAATAACTCTGTGCCAGAGTATACACACACAGTCCTCAATCCACATTTATCCTGAAGTGTGAAAGAACTTCTGGTCAAATGTGGGTCACTTCTGGCTTATTGAAGCTGTCGACTTGCTCCTGGGGAGACTGGATGTAAGGCATGCAGGTGACAGAGGGTACAGAGTTATCCACAGAGAATCTACAGATCCCTAGAGAAGTAGGTGGCTAAATACTCTAGGACCAAAGGGATCTGGTCAAATCGAGTTCTGCAAGCAGGCTGGAAGCAGCCCAAGGAAGACAGGCAGAACTGTGACAACACTTGGCCTGGACACCTCAGCAGTGTCATTGACAAGTGGAGACATCTTATCTTAATCCTGAGGTACTCATTCCTTCCCCCTCCTTTCTCCAAGCTCCCTGCTGCTGCTGAGCTCAGGTGCTGCAGCTCACAGCTTCCTTCCCAATGTAAAGGACATTGCTTTTCTCTCTCTCTCCCTATACCAGGTGGTGATGCAAAGCAGTTCAGCAGTTGCCACACAAGACACTGAGTCAATCCAGCGAGGCAGACAACAGTGGGGTGGAATTCCCAACCAAAATGTCAGGAGTCCTTGCTTGCAAATAGGCTGTGCTGGATGCACTGCAGTTGGTGGGGGACCAGAAGCACACACTGCTGAAGGAGAGGAATCCATAGGCTGCACATATAGGGGAACAAATAGTTCTTATTCCACAACTGAGGCATGCCTTGAAGCTAAGTTAGGGCCTGAGAATTCAGCTAGGCTCCAAAAGGCTTGGGGGTTTAACAGCACCAGACCACAGCCAGAACCAGCTTTGAGGAAAAGCAGCCCAGACTGTTGCTGGTGCTGCTTGACTGGGTGACCCTAAGAAGCAGCCCAGGTCAGCCAGCATTTAGACAAGAAGAGGCACTGGACCTGAGGATCTGTTGCTGCACCTTACACAGCAACAGTCTTCACAGCCATTAAATTCCACTTCCATAAAACCAGCAACACCATAGTTAACCGGCAGAGAGAGGCAGGTGGTGGAAAGGATAACTTATTTCTAGTTATGTACATTTCCTCTGTGCTGTGTAGCCAAACATAAGCTGTGTAGAATAAATGCTACCCTCAAGGAGAGGCAGAGCTTGCAAGGAAGGGATAGGTTCCTGTTCCCACCCACAGAAAGAAAGAGCCCATAATAATGACAGGAATCGGGGCTATTTGATAATTTAAATAATTATGCAATTGCCAGACTGCTTTTCTGCAATCTGCCAAATACCCATTTTCTGGGTAGAAGCAGCATTAGGCTGAGTTTTGTAGGGAGTGCAGAGCACAGGGAAGATGGAATAAAGCATAAAAGAAATTAGGAGTTATCAGCATATGAGGCTACAGAAATTGCAGACTTACCTATTGCTTTCCAGGGTGCACAAGTGCACAAATTCTGATTGCTCTCTCCTGGAAGCAAAGTATGTGCTCAGGGGTGCACCAGCCTATCTGCACACCTATAACATTTGAACACTCAGGTCTTCCTCACATCCATGTGGTCACATACCTCTTTCAGAGCACTAAGATATACAGAGTATGTGTCATACAGTTGCATGTGACACCTGCTTTCCTACATGTAACTTTGGGGACTTATTGCTCTTGTCAAGAAGCAGCATCAAAACAATGGAGAGCAACATTTAGCAGCAATTTCATGGGTAATTGAGCTATTCAGGTAATTTGATTTCTATTTTTAACACTATAAAGTATTAGCCTATGCTTTAAAGAACCTGTCTGTGCTGTGTCTTTCTGCTACCAAACCTGTGCACTTTCCAAGAACTGTGAAACAGGTTGTTGCTGAAATTTCTTGGCTATCACCATGGAGAGTATCATGAAGAAACTTTGAAGTGGCAGCTGGAAAAGTTCAATGCCTGACAGTGTTATGTCCCAACAGCAGTGACTTCTTAACCCACAGATTGAAACAGCTTCCAGGAACAGAGCTAGTTCTTACATACTGATTTTAAATTCTGTTGCTACTCATGTAGCTGAAGCTAACAGAGCCCCTTTTGGTGAAATATTTTTCTGTGTTTCTTTTGGTTTGTTGTATTGTTTTGCAAAGTATTGAATTATTCATTGTAAAAATAAGGAGTGCTCTATAAGTAAGATTTTAAGACCCCAATTTCCAACTGGTATTTCCAATGTTCATTTTTATGTTTACATGCATGACAAACTCTTGACTTTTTCCTTGGCAAGAGGGTAGAAGTTGACTTTAACTTGAGAAAGTGGCCAAAGCCAACCCCTAGCTGGCTGCTCTAATTGAAGAGAATCATTGTGTATTTAACCTACAATAAAAAAAAAAAATCCTGGCCAAAACCTCTGTTTCCTATAATGACTGTGACAGCATCTAGGTGAAGAAACTCAGTTTTAACCCTTGACTTGAAAGCTTGTTATGAGTGTTAGGGGAAGAAAGGATTCAGCTTTATTGTATTTGGTTATGCTCATGGTCAAGCACAGCCTGATCTTCTAAGGACCCTTTTTCCTATTTACAGAGGTGAGCACTTCCAGAAGGGACTATATCTTATAGTAGGGTTGAGGGCATCATTCTCTAAGAGTGTTTACCTCTCTGTATAAATCAGTTTAAATTAGCTCCTGATTTTGGGGCTGCAAAATTGAAGTAAAATGAATATCACACTATGTTTTGATAGTCCTCATATAGACCATACTTTGCTGGAAAATTAACAGCTACAATCACATGATGTGGTGAGACAACCTCAGATTATTGGTCATGACTACTAAATACCTCAGTCCTAAAATACATGTTAAGGGAAATTTCTTATGGGTGAGCAGACTAAGAGAATTTCAAATAAACACTCAGTAAGATATTGATTCTTGTAGGTATAAGTTTAAGATAATTTAAATCATCCTTGTAAAATGCTTGGGGGTTTTTGGTTGGTTTGGGTTTCCTGTTGTTGTTGGTTGGTTGGTCTGGGGTTTTTTATGGTTCATCCAATCCTCTGTAAGCTACTTAAAATTTCTCCTAGTTTAAGGTGCATGCAAACTCCAGCTGATTATCCTTATTGCTCTTTGTTTAAAGAAAATATTACACAAAGTGAGAATATTTTTGGTGTAACTAAAAAATTTGGGGTAGCAACACTGCCCAGAAAAGAGTTTAAAGTTAATTCTTTGGGAAAAAATTCAGTTAACACCACTAAAGGCATTGCACAGAGGAAGCACGCACACATTCCAGGGACAGATGTTCCCTGTACTACAGAGTATTCTAGGAGGCTGTTGTTAGCTAAGGAGAGCAGACATCATTTTTACTGTTTCAGGAGAAAGCAATGAATACTTTACATGTAGGCACTTTGGAAATGTGCCTGAGTGACACACAAGAAGACCAACTCAAGTCCCAGCAGAAAGGGAAAATTAAATGTGAACAGATGGGCTAATTCAGCATTTTCAAGGAGTGAAATTCAAACGTGAAAGAAACCTAGCCAGCTACAGATGACAAGGCCTGTCTCAGTTCAATCTTCAGGCTATAATAGCAGACTCTGGATTTTTTTTCCTCCATCAAATTAATCTTGAGGAAGCTGGCATTTCAGTGGGTTTGAAGCAGTCAACCTTCCCACTCCTGGGGATTCAGTTTCAAATCAAAATTCAAGGTACCAATCACGACACTTGTTGCTCTCAGGCTATTCAAGAAAAACCAAGCCCATCTGCACAGTTTGCTATTTATGTGTGCCAACATCATCTGTTTGGAAAAGGTCAGGGTAGAAGAAAAAGTTTTCATAGGTCAGCCTGTGAATGCCCCACCAGAGGTACACACAGATAATGAAACAACTCATTTCAATTTTGGCAGTTTCCAGCACAAGCTGATGATCCACTGCTTTTCTGAGCACTACATTTGGGTAAACGATTAAAAATGCTTAACTGAAAACAAAGATAAGGAGAAAGAACACCCACCAAGCTCAATCTCACTTTCCAAAGTTCCCAACCACACAAATCTCAGTTACTTGTAACCTACTAGTAGCACAGTGAACCATATAAGGTGGGTTGTAGCACTGGATAACAGTAAGAATGTGGAAAAAATAATGTGATTTTTTAAAATGGGAATAATGATTTGGGATTTCTTAATATGGGAGGAAAAAGAGTTTTGAGGAATCTAAAGCACCTTGCTATTTCTACTTGACATGAGTAGGAAAGTTTAAAAAAAAATAAAACCCCTTTTTCAGTATTATGACTTGTAATATTTTGAAATATATGATTTAAATCCTTATAATTTAAAATTTAAGTAGCTGTTTTTTAGATAAATTGGCTTAGTCACCCTTAAATAGATAGCAATTCTCCTGTTAAATTTTTAGTTCTCTTAAAAATGCAAAGCACTGTGAATTTTAAGACAGAACAATTTTTTTCTTCCAGTCTTTCAGCAATGACTAAACTAAAACCTACAAGTATTTCCACAAAAATTTTTTTTGAGGAAAGTCGGGTGGGAAATGCAGGAAAGGAAGAATGTGAAGTAAGGGTAGCAACATTTTAAAACTGTGACAGAACTCAAACTTATATTATCTGAATTCCACCAAGCATCTTGAAGCTTACTATGAAGACTTTTCAGAAAGAAAAATTAATTCTTAATGTCATGTCATTATATTTAATCTGAATCTTATAATCTATTCATATGGGCTCTGCTGCCATTATAGATTATTAACACAAACCTAAAAAGGAAAAAGATCCATACTTGTTTACCCATAATGTAGTTGTTTATTATTTATATCTCTTTCCAAGGATACATTTGGTTCTGTGCTTCTCCCTTGGTTTGGATTGTTTATGGAACCAACACCGATTGTTCCCCTCACAACTGCTGAAACACTAACTCCGAGCTGCTGGAACAACACAGAGATCAGCATGGGGTCAGCAGACAGGCTGAGAGCAGCTCAGTCTCTAGACAGAAAATTGTTCAAGGACCCTCTTCTATAGACTCAGACCACAGAATTCAGAGAATCACTGGGTTGGAAGAGACCTTCAAGATCAAAAATCCAACCCAGCCCTAACACCTCAACTAAACCATGGCACTGAGTGCCACATCCAGGCTTTTTTTAAACACATCTAGAGATGGTGACTCCACCACCTCCCCGGGTAGGCCATTCCAGTATCACTTTTTCCGTGAAAAACATTTTCCTAATATCCAACCTGTATTTCCCTTGATGCAGCTTGAGACTGTGTTCTCTCATTCTGTCAATGCTGCCTGGAGAAAGAGACCAACCCCCACCTGACCACAACCACCTTTCAGGAAGTTGTAGAGAGTGATAAGGTCACCCCTGAGTCTCCTTTTCTCCAGGCTGAACACCCCCAGCTCCCTCAGTCGTTCCTCGTATGGCTTGTGTTCCAAGCCCCTCACCAGCCTTGTTGCCCTCCTCTGGACGTGCCCAAGAGTCTCAACGTCCTTCCCAAACTGAGGGGCCAGAACTGGACACAGAACTCAAGGTGAGGCCTCACCAGTGCCGAGTACAAGGGAAGAATGACCTCCCTGCTCCTGCTGGCCACACTATTCCTGATACAGGCCAGGATGCCATTGGCCTTCTTGGCCACCAGGGCACACTGCTGGCTCATGTTCAGTCGGCTGTCAACCAGTACCCCCAGGTCCCTTTCTGCCTGGGCACTGCCCAGCCACACTTAGCACACATTGCAGGTCTGCAATGACCAGTGTCAGATGCAATTGGGGATCCCATTTATTGTCCTCATTCTAGCTCTGTGTTTATCTAGTGGCTATTAGAAGAAATTTTTAACTGACCTGAAACAGGAATCTGTGATAAATGACAGTGGGAGACTGATCTGTGCTCTAGGTTCCATCATTCAACAGCATGTGTACGCAAGCTGATCATATTTAAGAAAAAGAAGGTGAAGTGGTTTTGAAGCTAAAGGGAGCAGAGGAGCTGATGAATTCTTGTTATCCTACTTGGTATGTATAGACTGGATAAGTTTCACTAAAATGTCATTCTTTCACAGTGAGTTTCCATGATATACTAAGGAGCGAAGCTGAACTCCTTCCAGGAAAGGAAGTATACTGATATATCACGGGATAAAAAAGTAAATCTGGGAAGCAGTGGCAACACTACAGACACACAACTAAATTGTTGAGCATAACATATACATGAAATAAAAAAATGTGAGGTGGAACAGCAATAAAATAGAAGATTCTGATAGGAGTCAAAATATACCTGTACTAGGAAATGAAAAATATATAAAAGACTCAGAACTATACTGTAACAGAATGTAATTACCTTTATTGTGAAGTGCATCTCAATCTAGCAACTGCATTGTAATTCTTGCCAATGAAATTTAGATTTAATCACTGAAAATGAGATATTAGTTAATAACTAAATCAAAGTATTATAAATGGGGGAAATGCCATAGTAATTTGGTCAAATATCTTTCATGAAAGAGCTCTATAGGATCACATTGTGTCTCTACCCAGCTCAGCTTCTCAATTTCAGAGTAACAGAACTAGACCTAGAGAGTTGCCAGTTTACCTGCATAAATACAACCACAATTCATCATCATCCACAAGTGTGCAGCACCTTGAAAACTTGGAAATAGAGGAAAAAGTAAAAAACCCCAAAAGTAAAAAAAAAAAACCAAAACCAAAACCTTATACATGTGATCATTATTTTAGATCTTTTTCAGTTAGACTGGTTTTCAGGCAAGCAATGCAAAGGGAATCAAAGCACAAGGATGAAGGGCGGAACAGAACTCCCCAACCAGTTAAAGTTAGAAAGTGGTATGTTTATTGACAGTGCCAGGCACACGGGGAGTAGCCTCCCAAAGAGTGTGCAAAACCACAAAGCCCCGGCTCCCTTATTTAGCCAAAAAGGTCTTACATATTCATATAATTGCCTGGAACACCTATACATATTCATTACCTAACCCCACCCACCCCACTTCGCATTAAAATGTATTATAATGAGTTCAAAGTTCCTTCACTTCAAACGGGTTGGTGGGTTTTGAAATGGGGAGTGGTCTTCTTAAAATGAAGGCAAAGGCATTTTCCTCACAGTAACCTTTTTATCTTTTCCTGGGTGGCAGGCTTTCTGACCCCTTGGCTACAGCTCAAGTTTCAGGGCCCAGCTGCAGGCCACGGTCCTCTTTTTCACAATAGCTCCACATCCCATCCTGCTTCATCAAACACAGTAAAAACAAATTAGTAATTTCTATCTTAGCCTTAATTAGCTCCATCTGCTAATAACTAACTATTCCTCATTACTTCTATTCTTCTTGCTATACTCTTAATTGTTTCTATCCTCCTAACTAAATGTAGCTAAACTTCTAACTCTTTCAGTTTCTTTAAACCCTTGATTAATTTTTAAACCCTTAATTCAAGTATTTGCTGTTTAGATGAGCAGTCTTCAAAGTCCTCTCACTCTGGTTTTCCCTTTATAAACTTTCCTGTATTTCTGGAGTTTGTGATGTATCACTTATCCAACAGGGGCAAGCTTCTTCTTCTGACAGCCTTTACAGCACAGAAGGTTTCATTAGAGCAGGGAGTGAATTTTTCTCCAGAGAAATCTTCAAATTGGCTTCAGTCAGGTTATTACAACTTAGCAATAATAATACAGACTTTTGGAGTTCCAGTTCTGTGTAAGCCAGGGAGGGGATGAGCCCTGCAAAAGCATTCTCTGGCTTTGCTTCTTTCTGTGCCAAAGTACTGTTTCCTCAGCCCTTGATCACCACACCACAATTTGATCATTCTCCCCCACATTCTGCCCTCAGCTGTTCACAGTCTCCTATAAGGAACATGGCTGAGTAGAATAAAAGAACATAGGACAGTGAAACAACTCCTTTTAGTAATAATGTCTAAAGAAAGGAGACACCAAGTGAGATAGACTGGATAAAATACATTTTGACTTAGCTTTCAAAACCAGGAGCATGTATGCTTTCAGTAACCTTTCAGTTCTATTGGTTCACGTCTGCTTATCTTAGATCCCTCTTTTTTCCTAATCACATAAGAAAACTGCTTTTGCTGGCAAGAGTCGTGTTTATCTTTAATAAATATTAGTAGCTGCAAAATTAAAAAGTGGAAAAGGGGGAAGATATGCCCTTCCTTTGTTGGAGCTCTGCAGTAATTGTATTTGCTTTCACTCATTTTGAGCACAGCTGCAAGATAAATTCGCTTTGCAGGCAAACTAGTAAATACAGCATTGAGGTCTACAGTAAAGGCAGTACCAAATCTGTCCACAGGTAAAATGGGCTCAGGTATTCTATTCAGACAGGTGGCTTTGGCTCTCACTGAACTTCATTTCTGCAAATAAAAATCCCATCACTTAAGGTGGGTCTTTGCTCGATAGATTTAATTGAAAGATGGTGCATTTTTGTTGTGAGCTGTGTGTTTGTTTAGAAGCAGCAGTATGGGGGGAAAAAAACCCAAGTAAGAAAATGGTGCCAACACAGATATTACTCTTCCACAAATTGAAAAGGAAGCAATTGCCTGTTTTTCTGATAGTGTTCATTAGTCTACTGTCCCATACATTATAAATTAAAGACCCCCTGAAGATTAAGAAGGGAGACAGAAGATCAGTCTGTGCATGTGCACAGAGATAACTTACACTGAAGCTGTCACTGGATAAGCCTTTGGCGAGCCTTTAGGAAGTTAATGGTGTAAATACCAAGACAATCAGGCTAAACTCAAAGGCCTTCTACATTAGTGTAAAAGGTATTTAGCTGGGACAAAGGCAAGCTGAATTGTAACTCTGGATCAGGCTGGGAAGTGCCATGAATATGTTTGTTGCCTCAGTGGTATAGCGATTACAGAATTAATCACAGTTAATTGTTAATCCTGAACAGTTTTGCAGTACTGATTGATAAGCCTACCTGACAATGTCTGGGCTTTGATGAGCAGGTGGGTAGAGTTTTGTAATGAGGAATTAATTGATTTGTCAAAAAATACTTCAGCTTACTGAGCACAGATGGACGAAATCTGATTTACCTAACACAAAGCAAAAACTTTTCCTATGATAAGCAAAAGTAAAATTTGCAAAATTAGACTTAAATAAATATTAGTTCTAAATGGAGCACTTCATTACAATTCTAAACACCTTACTTCGTTAAAGAAAGTCTTTGAAAAAGCTAGTTCAGCTAAAATAAACTCAAGCATAATTTTGAAAACAAAAAATAAAGCATAGGCTATTCAGGCTATTTATGTACCCTTCTTTCCTTGCTTCCTTCCCTAAAATAGAGACCAGTTCAATAACAATTACATTTACCAAAAGCACTGCTGTCACCAGATTAGGCCCTTTAAGAAGTTCTGATCAAAAATATCCCTAATCATTAATTTGCTTTGTTCTAGTCACTGCCACCTTTCACCAGGCTCAGAAACTCCTGCTGCCTGGAACATGCCAGCCACATTCACTCAGCTATTTATGCTTTCATCAGGAACATATCACTACAGATATATTTTCAGCTGTACTACCAGCAAAGTAGTTAAAGATAAATCAGTAGAGCTATAAAACCCAAGGGAGTTAAAATTGCTAAGCTCACAAATAGTAGATTACATTCCCCAAAATCACAATCAAACATCACTGTTCTCCTGATTTCAAACAGTCCTGTTCCAGCTGTGCTCATTACTCACTATTCATCACTTCCTTTTTTTGAAGATTTTAGGGCCTGAAATTCTCACACTGGTATTTATAACACCCCTAAGGAATACTAAGAACAGTTCCCTAACACTTGGTCCCAGGTACTGCTAGGCCAAAATCCACACAGACAAAGCATTTCTTCTCACACATTATGCTGTTAGTCCATTATTGAAAATAACACAAAATAATTTTCAAAGCTCCAGAGCTTCCAATCACTAAGAATCACTTCCTAATACGCTACATGATGATCAATAATTTTCTGTGTTGCTTCCAAAGTGAACCTGTACCATACCTACCAACAACTGAACTGCCAAAACTACGTGAGTTCTTTGGCTCAGGCTCATGATGGACACCCAGGAAAACTCACGATTCAAGCTAGGTGTCTAATAACCCTGTAAAAAACACAAGACTTTAACACCTAAAAATGTATTAATAAGTCAGCAAAGTGGAGGAGGAAGGGCTTGCTGGTAGCTGCCTAAGCCATCTAACAAACTGAAAAAGAAGTGAGTGTTTACAATTCAATGACATTTTTCTCCCTGTACCCCAAGCCTGCTATACTTAGATGTAGCCTGAAGAAGACACGTGTTGGACAAGGGCCCAGAGATCCTTTTTGCACTTGAAGGCTCCTGACAGCTCTTTCTCTCTTTTAAGCAGCATTTACTGCACTGCACTCAGATTTTGGGAGAGCAATGCTGTGTTTACTCCTAGCCCTTCCATCTCCACATCTGTCTCTGACTGCCTGGTTATGACCTGAAGTTGGACATACCTTTGGGAACCAAGAAATGTAAGTTTGAATCTACTTCACCGGCAGGAGTTATTGATCCAGGACTCTAAAGTCACGATCAGCAAGCCCCTGATCTGATATTACACACAAGGTGAGTGGCCTGTCCTTTACCCCAACAGCCTTTCCCCTCCTTATGGAAATCAGTATTCCACCATTCGGGGCAGAGGAGCAACTAACTTTGAGGCTATCAAACTAGTTAAAATGAAATATGTTTAACCCAGCCATGATGCCTGTGCATTTTTTACAGGCTTCAAAGTTAGGTACAAACCACAGCAGGAAATATTATTTTTACCTAAACTACACTGTCATAACCAATGCACTTATTTTTTATCACACTAATCCTTTAAAACAAACAAACAAACCAAAACCAAATTGCAGGCCTACAAAATCTTATTTCTGACTCTCAGCTGGACTTAAAATTATCTTATAGAAAATTAGGCTGATGCATACTAGCCATTAGTCCCTTTCAGCATAGAAAGTACTTTTCTCATACTGTCATGAAAAATTAACCATATTCTTTGAAAGAAGGAAGGACTTGAACAACAATCTGCTGTCAATCAGTCATGGACATTAAGGAACAGCAGCAACTACTCCTTGTGCTTGAACTCTGTCCATTGCACATTTTCCCCCAGTACCTGCACTGACAGATCTTCACTGGATAATTTATTATCAGAGACTGATGACTGTATTAGCTGCCCTTCACTTCTATTTTTGGATTGTCTGATCCAGGACACTGTTAATTATGACAAAATAATCAGCTATACAAATAGACCTCATTACAAAAAAAAGTGGATGTGATAGAATGAGGAACAGAGATATAAATGTGATGTAACTGGTCAGGGATGAGCTCTTGAAGTATCTTCATATGCAATCATAACACGTGGAAAAGAGCAGAGGAACTAACAACACCAAACGAGCTTGCTCCTCAATGTTTCATCTTGTTCTGAAGGTGAATTTTGTTGAGTGCTTTCAGGTGGTTGTTATAACCAGTCACAGTCTAGAAGATGAAAGATTGTGTCAGCAGAACCTTCTCGAAAAATTAGGAATCACTATCTAATTAGGATCATCCAGCTGCAGTTCAGACTTCTCTGAAAGGATTTCAGAAGGAATCTGTTAACTCATTCACCAGGACCCCTGTGAGCCTGGGTATTGCTTATCTATTGGGCAATACAAGTGAAGAACCCATGATTCACCACAAAACAGGCAACTTTGCCCTTGGAGAAATTTAAAAAGTAAGAGCATGATCAAGCTTCTGCCAGGAATGAGAGACGTTTTAAATCTTGTCTCTGGGCAGAGGATGCAACAAATGACCTTCTGAGGCCCTAATAATCATATTTCTGATGGAAAAAGTGACCATTTTCTGACCTGGCCAGTAGACAAAGTTCATGCTTTCCCTTCTCAATTCTCTTTCAGGCAGAGCAGTCTGCTGTTTAGGTAAATATACTGGGAAAAACTGACCCTGAATAGAGAGATTGCCATCCAAAGAGAGCTGAGATTAGGAAGTATTATTTTCTCCATTTTGTAGACTGCCTGTTAGATGAGAAGAAAAGGAGCCTCAGGGAGGAAAAGGTTTAAGATCTTATTCACAGCTGAAGCCTTGATACCTTCTTGACCCTACCTGCCTGAAGGTAGGTACTGGCTTAAATGCATTCTTAAATCAGGAACTGACAGAACAAATGACTCATTTAACTCAAGGGAATCTATGCTACAGCCAGAATTGGAATCCACGTACGTAAGCTGTTGGTCTGTGAATCAGTGACAAATTTATCCTTTGCCTCTCTGTAGTACTGCACGAGGGAAACACTTGATGTTTATCTGATTTAACACAAGCCATGCTAAATAGTGTACCTAAAATGGAACATGTAAATGGTGGATGGGGAAGAGGAGGCAGAGAAACAGGCTGGGAGGGAGAAGAATTAGGGATGACATTTTATGTCTTTTAAAAGTCTGACCTTTTGGAAATATCACTGCGTACATTTTAAATATTAATAAAGGCAGTAGCTGTTAGGAGGCACAGGGCTGTTGTCAGGGGGTGACCTTTTATTGAAGTAAAAGAAAATTGACAGTTTTATTAGCCACAGACTACTGCAAACAGAAGCTACAGGAAAAAAGCAAGCAAGAAAGCTGTCACTGTAATTAGCCACATTCTGTAAATTAATCTGAAGATGTGTCTGTGCCTAAACATTACTGCAGGTCCCTCTGTATCTTAGCCTAGACTTACCAAACAGCTCGAGAGTTAAAAAGAATAGCATATCCCATTTCAGTTCTTTAAAGGGATATTGTTCCTAGAGAAAACAACCATGACACTGGGATCCTCATGACTCCATGATCATCACTTCTGTGTCCCACTCTATGCACCCCCTCAGCTCTGAGCAAGGCGAGAATCTTTTTCAAGCATCACCAACAGGCACTAGATCAAGGATCAGACAGCAATTACCCCAGACCTATTTTTGCTTTTCAGGACTAATTAATTAAAAGATACCTCTTCAAATTTCCCAGACTTACTCAGACTAGAGTTTTGATGCTCCATGACTAGGAAAGAAACAATCACTGTGATTCTTCATTCCAAACTGTTTGGGCTTTTTACTAGAAGTAAGCTAATTAACTTCTTGTCTTCATTTTGCTAGCAGTACTCTCTGGTTCAGCTGTGTGTAATCCAAGGCCAGCTGATACAGCACAGCTGGGCAACCTTGACTCCAACTTTTGAGAAAATTGCTAAGTTGGGACAATGAGCTGTGAAAAAAAAAATCGAGCAGACCTGTCCAAGGTAAGAAAAGCAAAATTGTAGGCAAAGGTAAGATTTTCAGATAGGTGAGTTACAAGCTCAAAGACTTGAGAGGAAAAAAAATCCCACCAACATGAAAAGGTTTAAAGCCCTGCAGGGAAAAAAACACACCCAAGAGACTTGGAAGATGATCGTACATCATCAAGGATCTCTGTTCCAAAGGGGAACAGAGATCATTCCTTCCTCACCTGACTGCTGACTGCCTAGCCACATTCTTTTATCCAGGCAAGGAAACAGGTTTATGAAGAGTTAAATTCAGACTCTTCTACTCCTAGTGGGAATGAGGGATCAGAGAAGGAATGAAAAACAAAGGAGAGCCGTTGCTTGTCCTTAGGATGTCCTTTAGTGACAAACAAGGCGCTACATAACATTTTTGCACTTCACTACCATTTACTTAATGTGATAAGATAAGGTCTTTCATATGTTTCAGCTCCATTCGGTGTTTTTTTGTTGTTACTTACAGTTCACACCACAGAAAGGGCTGGTTTATAAACTGTCTAACTAGTCATAGAGGGCAAAATCTGCCCTCCTTTATGTCTCTTTCTGCAGAAAGTATTTTGATGGATAAGATTTAGATGTGATGTGCACCCCACAAAGCCAGCTGAATCTCTTCTTGAATATGGGGACACAACTAAGGCTAGTGGGAATGAGGAGGACATAGAAATAGTGAGCAGCGTGGCATTCACTCCAGAGGGAAACAAGTCAGCTTGTCAGCAAGTTCCAGCACAAAAAGGACATAGATCTGCTTTAGTGAGTCCAAAGAAAGCCACCAAGATAATCAGAGGGATGGAGCACCTCTGCTGTTGGGGTTGTTCAGCCTGGAGAAGAGAAGGCTGAGGGGTGACCCAGCTGTGGCCTCCTAGTACCAGGAAGGGCCTACAAGACAATGGGGAGGGACTATTTAAAAGGGCCTGCAGTGACAGGGCAAGAGGTGATGACTTCAAACTGGCAGAGGGCATGCTTAGGTAGGACATTAGGAAAAAAATTCTTCCCTATGAGGGTGATGAGGCACTGGCACTGGGTGCCCAGAGGTGTGGCTGTCCTGTCTCTGAAGTGTTCAAGGCCAGGCTGGATGGAGCTCTGAGCAACCTGGTCTAGTGGAAGGTATCACTGCCTAAGCTAGAGGGTTGGAATTAGATGATCTTTAAGGTCCTTTCCAACCCAAACCATTCTATGGTGATTCATCTCTCAGCCAAGGACAAGCACTCTTACCACAAACCAGCCTTGCTGGTGTAGGCAGCAGTTGCTGCCTAATCTGCAGATCTTGGGTTTTCCTACTGCTCAAACACACTGCAAATATGCACACAGAAGGATAGCTAGAACTTTGGAAAATAACTTCTTTTTTTACTGGAGGTATAATTTAATTTCCATTCTTTTTTTTTTTTTTTCTTTTGGAGTTATGTTCTTTAGCTGACAAAACACAAGCTGCATTTGTTTGTGAAAACTGGCAGGATGGGAAAAGGTATGCCTAAACCAAATATTTATTCTGAATGACAGACTTTAATCAGTTAATTCACATCAATGTGAGCTTGAGAACAAGCTACAAATATTGTCAAGAAGTCATGAGTAAATCAAATAGGAGAGAAAAGTCAGTGAACTAATTGTAAGGAGATTTACAAATCTATTGCCTGGAAAAAATATTCCAGATGCTGCTATTCTTTAAAGTATAGGAAGGTACTTTGGACATAGAGAATGACAACAGTAACACAGAAACGCTGTGAAAGCATCTACATCTCTTACTGTTTAGTTCTCTTTAGAGGAGCCAAATTTCCCCTTTCTCTTAATATTGGCAAAGTTTAGGATATGCCTTGAGGGCATTTTCCTATTACTATTTCCTATAACATTTCCTATTAATGTTATGGAACAGCCAGGAAAGACAGACAAGTCACTCCATTGGAACTGAGGGCACAACCAGTCCATCCCAAGGAAGGCAGCCCTGGCATAGAGCACTGCACTGCAGCTGTTCAGCAGCACCCAGAAGGTCATACACTCCTCTGGGACAAAAGCTTCAACTGAAAGCAGAGTTAATGAAAGTAAGGCCTTCTGACATCAATGGAAACCATTCCCTTTGACTTTACCACCCCTTCCTCCTCACACCCCCACCGGTACCCACGCTCAAATTATCCAAAACCTGAAAGTTATGTCAGCATTTACATATCTTATATAAGAGAAAATAAATATGTATTGTAAAAAAGACCAAGTGCCAGCTAGAAGCTGATATGTCATTTTGTGGTGGTATCACTAAACCTCTGCTGAATGAAATCTGTGTCCTCTCTCAAGGCAGAACAGTAAATACTCTAAAAGTTACCGAGTTTGCAAAACTTCAATGTGAATGACAGAGTTATTTAGGGATGTAAGGAAAAAAACAGACTAAAGAGGAAACTACTACATTACATTTTGCAACAACATGAATGAAAACCTTTACAAAAACAAGTTGTTAGAGCAAGTTTCCTTCATTAACTTATGGGACCTAAAAAAAAAGGATGTCTCATTCTTAGAGGTCTTGAAGACACTGAGTAGGCTGGGGAAGAGCCTTTTGCAGAACAGATTAAACTTCTTTGAAATGATAGAAATGTATCTGCTCTGAATCAACAAAATGCAGTCTGTCAATAACTAAGACTCTTCTCTTAGCTATGGGCAGGGAATCTTCTGAGCACCTTCCATCCCAGTCTATATATTTATACTAAATTAACAATAGCAAAACACAAAATAATGCTCTTTGATACTGCATTTTCCCTTGGTATCAGGAAAATGATTCAGTTTTGTGATTCCCAGTTAGAGCGATGCAGGCAATGACCAGACGACAGAGGTGTAATGGGTAAATCAATTTTTCTCCTTTGCTTTTCAGAAATATTTTGCTTCTCCCCAGTCCCTGGCATTTATAGCTGTCTTGAAGTTGAAAAGCAGATTTCTGCCGAACCATAGCCTAAGGAAGCTCCTCGGTGTACATGAAAAGTGAGTTACTCTCCAGGGAAATGGCAAAAGACTTCAGCTTTCTGTCCAGAGATCTGAAGAGATGAAACATCAAATAGATATGAAACATTCAGATACAGCAAAGAGTAAGAAACCCTTATACTCAGTCTATGAGTAATACATTTTTAAGCACTCTTGTCTACAAAATCACTTCCTGTAAATCTATTCATGCCTGTGCAGAGACCCTGCATAAGTCTTGTAAACTGCTAAACCCTCTGAATTACTTAGAAGACCCAAACTCAGAAAATTTGACTTCTGTGATGCTTAGCAGCTGGTATAAATCAGAATTACAATTTCAATCAAAGGGGAAGTCTAGACCAAAACACATTATCCATCAAAACCATACCTGGGATACCTAAGGAGTGTGACAGGAAAATATGCACATGCCAGATGATACACAACAGAAGACCACAATTATCTGCTGAAATAAGATATTCTTTTGGAAAAAGAATGACTGGTACACATTTACACATCTATTTGTGTCTGCAGCTCAGCACACCAAAAGGCAAAGCAGGGCAAAGGTCTGGGTGGGTTTTTTTCCTCCCCTGGTTCTGAGGTGTTCCTCACAGTAGAAGAAGAAAGATTATTTTCTTTAAAAGCTGGTATTAAAATAGATTTGCACCATAAAGATAATTTTTTCATGCCGCTGTTTCAGCTAAAATATTATCTGGTTTCAGCAGAAGTGTTAATATTTGAATTATCAATTTTTTCCTTCTGAACTGCAAGGAAGTTACATGACACCAAACAACTGTGGCAGGGCACAGAAGAAAGCAGTCCAGATAAACAGGAAGAGAGCAGAAAGCTTGGAGATATAAGAAAAGGAAGGATAAGTCTTTTTAGTTATTTATAAAGAAATCACAGAGTTAATATTTACAGAGCATGTTGCATCTGGAGGGATGTGCAGGTGTTTTGGCATATTCTGGAGATACCAGAAATATCCAGGCCAACATTTTGAAGTCATCACAGGCATTTTAATCAACAGTCTGTTTTGTATTTGCACATACATTTCCTGAGGGCGTTTCCTGCCTCTACCAGAGCATGGCGCAAGCAGCTTGTCCTTGGATCAGGGAGATAAGTGGGGAACATGACTTTTTTAAGCATATGGTAAGCTGGGCTGGCTCCATGACAAATAAATTTTATGTTTTCTGCTAATGGCAAGGATGAAGAAAAAGCAGAGAAGATGCTCAGGTCTGTCTGCTCAGAAAGTTACAGCCAGCTATTACCAGTCAAAGTTTATTTATTTATTTAACACTAAATTTGCTGCAGTTCTGTGTCCAGTGAATAAAAGCCTTAAATGCCCAGTGCTTTTGGTATAGCACCTTTCATGATGATGAGATTCCCAGTTCTAGCCAGAGAGCATGTTAACTGTTTCTTCTCCCCTAAAACATTGGTCTCCACTGAGGTTAACAGGCCTCACAATACTCAGCTGAACAACCACTCATTTCCTTTCAGCAGTAGATGGCCCTTTCATTTTTCTATAGTTTTTTTAATATGCAGCACCACCATGTAGTGGTGCTTATATCACAATTCACTTTGATTAAGTGGAAGAGACAAAGTCCAGTGACTTGGGCTAGAGATTTTCTGTATGATTGAGGCAATTAGAGTCTGAGGCCCTCATTTTTTCTTGATTTTTTTCTTTAAGATTACAACAGGCATACCTCAGCTATGCCTGTAATTCTTCAAGGCTCCTCCTATGCAATAGAGAACAGGCTAAACTGTCTTAAGGTAGTTGGTCCCCTTCCCTGACAATTCTGGAAACTGACTGGTATCTCTAAAGTTAAATAAGCAGCTGATGCTTTAGCTCCCAGGGTATAATAGTACTTTCCTACCCTTGAGAATATAATTTTAGAGACCATAACACATCCAGACCCCATGGTCTTACAGGAATGTTGATAATTTTGAAACAAGCCTTATAAAGACCATTCAGTATCATTAAGACCTACATGAAAGTCTGTGCTTAATTGCAGGTATGCTAGTTTGGAAATCTTTTTGAGTAAGACCACCCTGGAAAAATGTAGCTCCGTCTTCCTGAAAGCTGTGAGACAAATGTATCAGTTTTACTCCTGCAGTGATTTAAACCTCTGCAGAGATAGAATTCTCATTTAAAGATATTTTGCAGCCAATCTCTTAGGGCGTCTTAGCAGCTTCAACTTCAAATATCACAGTTGTGGGTTTGTGTAGATGTCTATAGCTTAACTGGAAAGAGTGCAGAGGAGAGTCAAGAAAACAGTCAGAGACCTAGAAGAAACAGGCTACAGAACGGGACTTAATGACCCTCAAGAAAAAAAAAAATGGTAGTACTTCCAAAGCATTCATAGGACAGGAATCCAGACTGGTGGATCACAGAAGGAAGAGATTTGAATTGTAGCAGAGAATATTCCTGTCCAAAGTCCAAGAGCACATGCCTCCTATCAATTAATTCAGAAACACATTCTTCTTCTTCCTCATTCTTCCACTTTTCAACTACTATAAAAGTACATAGATCTTTCATTATTTTAGCTTTTGTATTTTACTGAAACTATTTTCATTGTGGCATGGATGTGATTTCAGAGAGAGAGTTACAAACTCAAACCTTGCTGTCCAGTAAGAATACTGAGAAATCAAATTTTCCTAGAGAGCAAGAAGCAATTTCAAACCAAATTTAGAGGAGTGACCTATAATGGGAGGACTTTACAAAGGTAGTTTGGAGATTCTCATAATTTTTCTTAATTCAAGAAAAGATTTAACAAGACTGAAAAAGTAAAATCATCTCTAAAGTACTTTTCAAGTATTTAAAGGATATTGACAGTGTTTCCTCACATTTCTCTGTGGGAGCCTAAGGCCCTTTTTGTAGTTCAGATTTTTTCCCATACATCTGCTTTCTTTTACCACCCCCATCAAGTGTTTACCTGGAGCAATATATGCACAAAACACACGTGTCTGTGTGACCACATGCAATCCTGGACTGAAAGGTGCACCTGAGTACAGAAGCAGCTGCCTGAGACTTTTCCATTCCACCCACACTGAGTACCTCCAAAAGGAAGAAGAGGTGTCACAAGCACTTACATTGGTTGTCAATTCAACTGTGAACTAAGGGCAAGCAGCTGGTCTTCAAGGAAGAGGCCCTTCTCTGACACCAGTCCCAAGCCATTGGTTAATGTGGTACACCCAGACTTTGCCCAATGCTGCAAATTCCAGCAGCCATTCAAATATAAAATTAATCTTTTTGCTAAAGTGTCAAAGGAATGGGGAGTAGGAAGAAGTAGATACCTATAAGGCTTTTTTACTTGATCTCCAGAGCTCCTTGATGTTTTTTTCAAAGCAGTATTTCCAGAAACTGATTAAAAACAAGCTGCAAGTTTATGGAGAGTCATTTGTATAAAGATGCAACAAGGGGAAAATCAGAATTAAGCAAGTTCATTTTCTCCTGCTGGATAAAGAGGCTGGAGGGTAGCACTCAGCCATCCTGTGCAATCCCAAAGGCACCAAACTTCCAACCAGCTAACTCCTGTGTATGATGGTCACCTTGTGAATTAAGAACTGTCTAGAGGCTTCTTGTATAAACCTGAACTATGCTATTATAAGAAACAGTATTTCCCTTCAGTATAAATAAAAAGTTATTGTTCCTGAGCAGTTTTCTGTTTCCCCAGGAGGTGCAAGAAAGTAGCTTAGCTAAGCCAAACAACACTGCTTGTTGTATAAAAAGACTGGCTGGCTGTCTCTCTGGCCAAATACTTTATCTTTGGTCTACTAGAACAGAGGGAATAGGGCACACTTTAGAGAACTCTTGAGGACAGGATTGCATCTATGGAAAGCTGATACACTGACAAAGCCCAGGCAGAGGGAATGGATGCTTGGTTCCCAATTCCATAATACAGTTAATTTGTTAATATGTGGCAATGGTAGATTCCAGACAGCTGCAAATGAGTGGGTGCAGAACAAAGTGAAACCTGGGCTGGTGCAGAGCTGCTCTCCTGTACACAACACCTACTGAAAGGTATGGGAACATGCATTTGGATTTGGCTTTTGGGTCAATGGATAAAGATGCATCTGCCACTGTGTGATACATGGGTATTTCCTCCCCCCACAGAACCCTTTGTCACCCTGTACAAAACAACAAAGATGCTTTTGCCAATTTTTTGGCTTTTTTGGGCAGTAAACATCATAAATATGTTCTACAATTAGTCACAATTGAATTGCACCTATACATTAGGTTCTAGTTTTAGTTGCACCACCACAAACTGTAACATAATTATTAACACTTCTGACAAAACAGATTTCTGGGGCTTTTATTTACATGAGTGCTGTAGCACCCAAAATTCTCTATGCCTGCACTCTGACAGAGTACTGCATTTGGAAATCATGAGTGGGAGTTTAAAATAGGTTCAGCATGCAGCTCACACTGTTCCCGTCTCTGACATCCATATGTGGTTTGGACAATCTGGAGTTTTCTTTGAAAGGCCTTGCTCTATTTTGCAAAATAAAGTTCTACATTTGCTGCTATTAGGCTCTGCAACTTGCAGAGCTTTAAGATGTCACTAACACAATAAACAATGATGTTTATAAACAGTCTGATGGCTAAATAGACACATACAGGATCAAATATTTGCCACACAAGCAATCAAACAAATGGATAAACATGAAGAAAATGATTATAGAACTATAAATGTTCTATTATTAACCAGCAATCTGCATATCTTCCTCCAATTAATGCCTAGAAAGGAGATGCGAGTCAGTTGAAACTTAATTACTGGCATAACACTTCGTTGATTAGAAATGCAGTAACAGTCATTGCTTCTATTCCATTTATACAAGGCCCATAATAATAAGCCAAGGGATGTCAGTCACTGCTTTCCTGCCAGTAGTTTCTGCTGTAGCAATAGCTTCTGGTGTAAATGCACTCCTCCACCCATGTCACTCAGCTCAGTAATTGCCTTGCCACTCACATAAAGAAAACAATTTCCGGCTTTGATGGGATTTTGTCGGCAATGTGAAACTGCTCCTGCAATCTCTGCAGCGAGGTGTTAGGTGGGTTACTTTGGTGGATCATAACATGAAACTAATCTTTAAGGAAGCAGGTGGAAAGCAAGAGAGGCTTATATGCTGGTAGGTGCTAGGAAAATGGTGCTTCCCACGTGATCGACAAAGGGGAAGTGTTCAGTGAGTGAGACAAGAAGAAGGCAGAAGCAAAGGGAAGAAAATTGCATTGCCATTTTCATACCATCACGTCCCTTAGTTCAGCACATCTTTCAGAAGCTCTTATAAAACCATGTATACTTATTTCATATGGCATAGGTAGCTGACCAGCAGTCTAATTTCAGCTTGCTTCATGTTTGCTCCTCCCCACAAACTGCACCCTTATCACCATTTCACCATTCCCATCCTGAAGCTGCAGATGCAAAGAGTTTTCCTCTCAGTATGTGGCATGCAGCATTCTTCTTACTTCACCACCTCACTCCTAGAATGAGGTCACCCAGTGCTTGACATTTCATTCTGTTTCTCACCCGAGGTGAGCCCACAGTCCAGCTTCAGGTTTCCCTGGGACACCTGAGGCTCTCCATGCACTCACGTGCCTCTGCATGACCCCAGCTTGACTTAGGAGAAAGACATGTGCAAGGACAACCTCTAGGATGGTAAGCAACAACAAACCTTGTCTGCTTGCTATCAGAGGTAAAAATGCAGCAACAGAGACACAACTGTCTTCTCCCCTGCCCCTTACCTCCCAGGTGGATTTATACTGAGGTTTTCATGGACAGGTATAAGAAACATTCCATTTGTATCTCTCTCTTATGATGGTTCAAAACTTTATCAGAAATACAATTTGTGAGTAGCAAGTTGAGGACAGAGTAAATGGAAAAATTTTCAGAAAAGTGCAATTCAAGACCTGTTTTGGATGGAAAGCCATATCGAGAATAGGATAAGGAGGCTTAAAACTAAAGGAAAAATGTAACTGTCCCACAGTATCAGCCAGAGAACATCTCTAGTGTTATAATTCAAGTTTTCCCTTGCAGGCACAAGGGGTAGAATGAAACAGCCAAGCTGTCCATGAATAGACACAATAGATTTACTTTTACATTTGCAAAAGAGCCAGAGTGAAGCATTATGTACAATTTATGCAAATAATTATAATTTACACATTTTTCCACCAGAAAAATAAAGCACAACTTACTGAAGTCACAGAAATTGAGGACACCAGAAATACCAGGGAGTATGGGGGCTGACCAACAGACACACACATTCCAACAGGGAACTTGTTCTAATATCTGATAGGAAAAACATAATGAGCAAACCCATCTATTTCAGTTGTTCCTAATGAAGTTTTGGGTTTATTTCATATCTACTGCATTAATATTCGATATTGCTGTCCCAAGATCCTCTGGCAGGACTAGAATTAACTGTCTTCAGTAAGCTTTCTATTTCTGAGCACTCTCCTGAGAGAGATGAATTATGAAGATCTTAAATGCACCAGACTCCTCATCCCTCCATAGCATTGTCCATATCTTAACCACAGCACAAACTTATAGCAAGTAAAAATATATTGAATTGATGGAAAAAAGCCCTTTCATTCTTAGCCCAAGTGGTTTTACTTCAATTGCAGTAGAATTTCATCATAGCAATATTAAGATACTTCCAAAACTGCTCTTACAGTTCAAGGAGGTAAAAAGGCCTATTTGCTTCAGGGGGACATCAAATCTAATCTTTTGATTGATTAAAGCACTTTTTCGTATAGGAAAACTTGGATACACACAAACCATGGATTTAAGGAAACTAAAGCTCACTGGTTCTCCCTTTACTCCAAAAGAAAGCATGGTAACTATTCTTACCTTCAGAAAAGGCATGACAGCTCTTGATGTACATCTTCAGATGTATTAAAAAGCTTCAAAGCTGTCAGGATTTTCACCCCTGTGAATTACAGAATAGCACAAAAGCAATATTTAAGGATTAATTTTTTTCCAAACAACACAGAACAAAGTTCTTAATAGTAATATTCTTTCATGTTTTTATGTTTTAATATTCGGGTAAAAAAACCCCCCAAAAAAACCAAATTAAAAAAAAAATCCTCCTTGGCAGGTAGCCTGACTTTGTATTGATCACTTCTTGTTCCTCACATATGGTGAAATGTTATTTTTAATGCTGACTACACACTAAATAAAGAGAGAGATACACACAGGGTATATCCAAAATAACCCAGTGTTGGGGTTTCCTGTAAATGAGATCGTCAGCAGTACCCCAGAGTGGATTTGTGCCCTATTTTTGGAACTTCATATTTCTTTAGCATAGCATTCCTTAAAACCAATAAATAAACATAAAATCTATAAGCTTAAAATACAATCTAGGCAAAACCAATTCACAAAATACAAGGAAGGGTTGAGGCAGAATTTAAAGTGTAATCACAAATTTAGGACAGTTTCTCACACATGCTCCTCTCTTCAAAGTTTTCAATAAATCTCTTACACTCTATTCCCATTCTCTCCAGCTTTCTATTATTTTTCTCATATTTATTTCTTCTTCCAATCAAAAAACACTTTCCTGTTTTCTTATTTGAAAATTGAAAAAAAAAATTAAATTCTGTAGAATCACTATGTAGATAGATAAGAAACTACTGCATATTTCAAAGAGAAAGTTTCACACTCAGTATATTGAAAAATGGAATCAAATGTACACACCACTTCTGGAAAAAGCAGAAGAGGCTTCCAAGCAAAATTTTCCAGCTGTAGGGATTTGTCCAGTACCTATTTGCTCTGATGAGCTTGTAAAAAAATCAAAACCAAAAACCAAACCACAAAATAACAACCAACATAACTGATAAGTAGCATCAGTGTGATGTTCTGCAGGACCTTCTTTGCACCACTTTTGACTTCACTCTGCGTACGTTTTATTGCACTTGTGCCTTTCAATGAATCACAGCAAGGTCTACTCAAGAAAATAACACATTTGGAACAAAATTATAAAACTCCTATACAAACCCTTCACACTTCTATCAGAAAGAGCAAACCATAGGGTCAGGCCAGAAGAAAACAAGGGCATTTACAAAAACCAGAAAGGTAAGGAACTCTTTCATCAGCATAGCAATAAATAGCAAAAAGAGGCAGCAATAAATAAAAACAATGATTACTGCAGGGACTTCAGCCTGCACCTAAATGTTTAACCCTTGCTCCCTCTTGTAAGCTCAGTTAATCTCCTCCCCTTTGTGCTTTTTCCTGTTCCTGAGGTCCCTATTTGCTAATCACCTGTCTCCAGAGCAGGTTGGCTAATTTAGCTCTGACAGCTATTAGTCGCCAGGCAACAAGTGGCACCAGCGTTTACAAAAGTGTCTGTATTTACTTCTTTGGGGGGAAGATCATAAAATCAGCATGCTGCAGACATGAAGAGAAGAAAGAACTTCAGATAACAGAAGAGAGCACACCTCTCACAAGTAATATCAAATTTATGAATATTCATACAAGGAACACCTAGGCCAAGAGGGCTAAATAATAAAAGGATGTTTCGGAGAGAAGAAACAAATGCAGCTGCTGATTAGCTTTGTAAAGGCACACACAAAAGCTGTCACAGCTGTGACTGATTGCAAACAAAGGTGTTTCATGTGTCCTAAAAGCTATTCTTAAAGCAATGTAATGCAAACCTTGGGATATCTCTGTTTGGCAGAACAAACCCTGAAATTACTAGTGTGTAGCAACATGGCCACTTGCGCGGTCACTGTAAAAGTGTCACGAAGCCAAAGGACATAAATGTTGTGCAAGTAGACTCATGGGATTAATAAAACATCACATAAAGGCTTCTAAATGCAGTTCAGCTCACCTTCTAAAGAGAATAGGAAAAGCTCAGGCCTTCAGCAAACTTCTCCAGAAAGCAGAGCTGTCATGCTTCATGTTAAAGATATCCCATTAGCTTATGTGAACATGTAACACCCACGCCAAGGCTGCAGGGGAGCAGGAGACCCTAAGTGAGCAAAGAAACAGGCATCCTTCAAGCTTTGTTTGCATTCAATAGCAATAAAAAAAAGCCCTTGAGTATTAAAGTCAATGGAAACACCAGGATGACAACCTACTCAGAAATCCAGCCCCATGGAGGGGGAATTTGGCTGAATTGGCCCCTTGACTTTGATAGCTGAGAGGAAAAACCCTAAGTGACAGCTAGAACAAGAGGGTGTTGTTAGAGTCACTGTAGGTTTCCTAAATGTTTGGGGATTTTTTGCTGTGCCTGTAAGTGCTTCCAAGGTTGTAATCAAGAGCTCAATCCTTTGTTGCTACACAATCAATTTGCTTTCTTGAGTTTATATTCTTGTTTGAACTTGCCTGCTGTTGTGTGACCCTGGGGTAGCTCTGGCAAGCTGAGGTGCATAATTTCTCCAGAGGACAACAATAAAAGAAATAAAAGACTATCCCACAAAGAATCTGCAGAATATCCCATCAAGAAAACTGAGTGCTCTGAAGACTGGTGTTATCAAGATATAGGACACAGGGAAAAAAAGTATATTTTGACAGATACTTTTCAGTGACCTGCAAGTAGGGGAAGAGACGGTTTATGACATGAAGGAATCCCACAGTGTCTCATCTCGACGTCAGCAAAACCCAGGACCAGCAAAGCTTAGAAGAAAACGTGACTTTCATCCAGCAACCTGAATTTCAGATAATATTTACATATTCACTAGCTCTTCAGGCTGCATTGGCAGTACTCTGTGTGTCAGTTTTAAGAGCTGCCTGATTATTAGCAGCTGTACCTGATTATGTGCCAATTAATACAAGAGCTCCCACAGTGTAAATATGAAGGGGTTCCTTTCCTCTGCTGTTCATTTTTATCTACAACTTCAAGAAAACTCAATTGATCACCCCATGCTAATACAGTCATTTATTATGGTTATTAGGCTGTTATAAACCCCAGGGAACCTCAACAGATCTTACTATTTTAGATAGTGGATTTATAAGAAACATTTGGCAAGTCATTTGGAGGAACAAAATGTCCTGTCTCTAAACCATACACCCCCAGAAGCACCAGCTACTTGTGTCTCCTTCAGTGTGCTACACAAAATTCCCCCCAGCCTCTCCGTTTGCCTACATGTCCATCCTGGCAGACACTAATAACCACAGAGGTGCAGGACTGTACTGACTGGGAACCAATTCCAGAGACAGATGGATCAGCCACAGGGAGAGAAGGCCTCGGGCTGCCTCCAGGTCACACAAGGTGACCAGAAACTGCAGCCCTTGGCAGGGCAGGACACCCTGTTTCCAAAACCAGGCAGCCACCCTGGCCACCTCTGAGATTCACTCCAATAACGTTTCCAGGAGACTTCCTGGAATAACTCCAATAACGTTTTCCAGGAGACTTCTGCACACCCCAGCAGGTCCCTGCTCCTGCCTGCACTTGGAGAAAAACAAAACCAAACCCTTTGGCTAAGACTTATCAAAGCTCCTTAAGAGGCTTGTGATTGGGAGGTAGCTTAGGTCAGTCTGCTGCTTTTGAAAACTCCTCTTCTTGTCTGTGGTGTATTTTGTGTAAAACACTAACGTATAAATATTCTGAGAATAAATGCTTTCTGCCTCATAGTGACTGCATAATACAAAGAGAAATAACACCTAGAAATTACCACTGATTTACAACTGTAAACTATTTATTCTCAGCCAGCTGGCTTGTGATATGAGCTGCTCTGTATTTAAAAGCATAGCTTTCTCCTGTGCTTGTCTCAGTTTGGGTGAATTCTATGGTGTCTCTTCACAAAGCTCTTTTACCAGGGCAGAGATTTGCAGTTCACATAAGCCACCAGGCTGCTGCATTATGACTTTATGTTACAGATAATACAATTTAAGATGCTGATTACAGAAGGGTTCTCTGAAATAGGAAGGAAACTTTTGCTGGTCTGTGAGGCTGTTTTGCTTCTCTTGAAGCATAAATGAGTTTATTTTGTCATCTCCTAAAGATCAGCCATATCCTCTGCAGCACACACACACGATGTATTTTCTGCTAATCCTGTGGTTATTAATCTGTCTTGTGGTAACAGCCATGGCTCAGAACCCAAGCAAAGAAAACAAGGTTTGAACTTAATACAGTCATGCAAGGTGTTTGTTTTTACAGGTGACACACCCATGGCTGGCTGTTTCTGAATGTGGCTTTATTCAATGACGTATAGAAAACAGTCAGACTAAACGATTCAAAAGTAATAACCTTTTTGCAATATGCACTATCTCTACAAGTGAATATATTAGTGCTATTAATAATAGCCTCACATTAATGCAAAGCTGTGCTGTCACCTGGCACAGAACAGTGGCTGTGTGTATGACTCCAATGGTTATTACATTACAAGGATGCCTGGAGCCTTATGCTGACATTAAGTGAAGCAAGCATGGAATTTAATGCATTTAACTAAGTAAAAAAATATTTAAAATCATACCTGTAATTTAATATATGCATGTTCTTCACCGTGGCAATTACCCACAAGTCCACAAAGAACAGGCTGGGCTTGAGGCTATCAGACAGTTTATTCAGGATTATTCTTACGGATGATAGCACTTCATGGTTTCCAAAACAAGCTTGTTCATTACATTGCTTTCTGCTAACTCTATTTCTGCAAGATGCCCCTTTCAAGTATTTCTGGGGAGGTCTTTGAACCTTGAAAAATACCAGGAAACTGACACAAGAGTGATTTAAGCATCACAGATAAAGCAAATACGCAAAAAGTGCATTTTGTTCTGATGCTGTCTGCAGTCCTTTAATCAAGGAAAACATTCGCTCAGCCAGGAATGAATGAAAGGGAGCTGAAGGGGAAAAAAAAGTTCAGAATTATTAACCTGATTTTCCAGCTTAATTTTTAGCACAAAGTAAAAACATGCAATCATCACCTCATAATAATCTGTGGACTCAGTCATTCTCACTTAGGTAGGGTTGCAGAAGTTTATGCTCCCAGAAATTTATGCCTGTTGCGTTCATCTGCATCTGTAGCCTTCCAGAAGTCTATTCCAGATTTCTGAAAAAACTGTTTACCCTGGTGTGCTGAGGGCATCCAAATGCTCCAGTTGGATCATCCTCAGCAATTAGCAAATAGATCTTTTGTCAGCATAGGCCAAGTTCCAGTTTCAGGTCACCATATTTCTGTCACACGACATGTCTGAAATGAGCTGAAATGCAAGGTTTACAAATTTAGGATTCCAATGGCCCTTTTTTGTTTGTTTATGCCTCAAAACCCTAAGCACTGAAGAATTTGGCCCCTTACTCTGTCATTCTCAGGTAAATTCTGAGTTTCTTCAAGTCAAGACTTTCAAGCTGCTTTCCAGGGGTCATGCCAGCAGTTTGTCTTACTTTTATTGTTCAGTTATCAAGGAGATAAGGGAATGGACCACAAACATCATCAGAAACACCACATTTGTTTAAGCATATTTGTCACCACAATCTCATTGCCATTGGCTTTTCCTATGCAGTAGTGTAGAACTCATAAAACCGTTCCTAAATATTGACCCATTTTATTTGCCTAGTTATGGGCTTGGTTAATTTTATTCTAAAATAATCAATAATGTATTTACCTGGCAAAACACTTCCTCAAATATTTTCTAACCAGCCAGTGTAAGACCAATGTTGAAAAGTTTGTTTTCTTCATTACAGCTCTAAATTATGGTTTGTTTATTCAGAAAAAACACACAGAAAAGTATGGTCTTATCTATCAAGTGAGATTCTAAAAGATCGTGCTTTTCGAAATTGTAGCTGGAAGTTGTAATGGCACAGAATTGTTCCACTGAAATACACTTATTCTGGAAAGGAAATTCTTGGAATTAAAAGCTCTGGTCTTTCAAAAATGTTTGGATTTCATTTAGGAAGTGAGATCAAAATATTTTGCCTCAGGATAAGTAAACTGGTATTGCCATATTTGGTTTGTGAGACAGAGTCAAAATATTAGCATCGTTATGGCGATAACATGCAACTCTCTGACAAAAACCCTCAGCCTGCAGAGAAATTTCCCACAGGTTACTGCAAGGATTCAGTAACATAAGCCAGGATAAAGTGTTTCAGTGTGGTTCTGCAAACAGAAATTAATTTTTATGTGAAAAAGTTTAAATTACCTCACTTCATCTTAAAAACCTGAAAGGTTGCATTTGGACATCACGATTTGAAGAGTTTATTTGATTCTGGATTTAACTTTTGTTATGTTTTATGTGAATTTATTGTCACTATTATTATTTATTTTATAATCTCCCACAGTAAAATAAATTCTAAATTTTTAGGATTTCTAGCATCTTGTTATGTTTGTCATAATCCAATAAACTAAACTACCTTAAACATAAAGTAAGCTAATTTGTCTGTCCCAAATACATATTCACATGGCTTTAACAAGACTTAAGGGATGAAGGGTAATATTTTGTTGTTAGAGGTAAAAAAAGTCTGCTCATTGTTTTACTTGGCAAGAGTCTTCCAGTGTCTAAATAACATTGTATTCTGCAAAATATAGCTTCATAGCCTGGTATTTATTTCCATTTCTTGAAAGATATGTGACAGAAAGTTGAACGTGTTGCTCTCCCTGCTGTGCCCTCACTGAGGTGAGAGGGATTGTTCCATCAGTGCTTTGAACTTCCTGTTTGGCAGATAACAGACCCTGCTAATAAAAGTAACTTGGTCAAAGACACGGTTAAGGCCTGTGCCTAGGCTGTGTGAGAAGTTTTTATTGAGTGCTATGAACACCCAGGGAAAGCAGGGAGAGGGAACAACACCGGTCACTCCAAACTGCCACAGCAAACACCTCCGTAAAGCCGGTGCCATCACCTGGGACCCTTCGTTATTGAAATCTAGAAAAACCCACAGCACACACAAATCGAAAAACCTGCTGCTGAAGCATGTGATATGACCCAAATGGGTGGTGAAGGCTCTGGAGAGGGCAAGGCACCATGGGGCCTCATGAGGGGTATTGCAAATGTCCCCGAGACGATGAATCAGGACTCTTTGACTCCATATATCAGAAGGCTTAAATATGATTTATTAAGATGACTCCATTGTTCTGAGGCTTGGGCTATATTGTGCCCACGTACAGAGCTCAGATGTTTTCTTCTTGCAGCCCTGTATAAGAATCCTAGAATCCTGTGACTCTGCCCGTGGCAGAATCCTTCTCTCCATCTCGCCTGTCCGTGTGATACTAAAAGTGAGAACTGATAAGCAAGACCAGCTTTCTCCCACGGACAGGCCAGAGGGACAATGTCCTTGAACAGAACACAGCTCAGAGATTGTTTATAGAAACTCTGTGCTGACAATGTACTTCTCCCTGGGCAGAAAAGCCTTTGCAGGTTTTTCACCCAGGGACCCACAAAACATTGGTGACAAGGGGAGGTGGTGGGCATTTTCTGGAGGCCTCCCAGGGCATTATGGCTTCCCCATCCCTCCCTCTGCTGTCCCTCCTTCATTCCCACTGCCAGCTCTAATAGCCCAGGGCAATGCCAGGAGGAAACATACCTCAGACAACTGGCAAAACCCTCCTCCCAGGCTGGGACCACCTCAGCCATGCTGAGGAGAGGTAGCCATAGGGGCTGGCTGCCTCTCCTCAGGCTGAGGTAGGAATGCCAGGGCTGCAAAAGAGGGTGAGGAGATTTAGTTTTCTGGTCTCGGGCACCCTGAAAGTGCAGTGCAGCCATGTCCTCAAGAAATGGCTTTATAAGCACCCTCTCATATCGGGGCCTTTGAAACTCAGGCAAACACAAGGAAAAAAATGGAACAGAAACAGCTGCTGAGGCCCAGCATCCCAGGAAACATGTCCCTCCATGGATGTCTTATCCAGTCCAAGAGTACCACAGAATACTGGGCTGGGCCTTCCAAAAAGGGAAATCTGTGGGATTTAATTCAAGAGAGACAAAGTTTTGATTTTAAGGGAGGTCAGTTGGGTTTCATTTCAATTCTTTTCTATATGTTCTGATCCAGAATGAAAGCTACCATCATTTATTTTATGTCATTCCACTCCAATTCATTTCCCAAGCTACAGCCATTGAAATGCAGAATAAAGGTATGGCAAATTATAATTGATAGCATCAAAGAATGGAGCAGGGGCAGATATTTTTTTTCTTGTGAAATTTTATTATAAACACCAGTTCAACATTTCATTTCCACGGTTCCCAATGCATCTTTCCCGATTACTCTACTAATAAGCTTTGCCGCTCTGGTTTTGTCCTCCTGCATCCATCCATTGATTATGCTCCAAAAGGATTTTTACCTGTCTCACACTAGTATTGCTGGTACCAGCAACAGCCTCATCATTTACCCTGCACTGAAAGATGGGAAAAGTTCAGCCCTGGGTAAGTTTTCTGGCTTCTCACTGTAATAACTAGTGCCACTAACACAATAAAATTTTATATCATTTTTATTGCATCCCTCCTAGAGAATTATAGGCAGAGCAGTGGCTTGCAGAGCAGATGTGCGAAGCTGCAGACAGAACTGCATCTGTTTCCTTTTGCCACAAATTGTTTTGTATAGATCCCTGTTGACTAGGAAATTTAACATACTGTCGCTGTACATCACAGTTGTAATAAAATCATTGTTAAACAAACACATTATCCCCTTCTACCCTCCTCCCCCTTTTCTTTTTCTAATAACAAACTGACTTTATTTTCTCTCCATCTTCTTCCTTCTCATTCCCCAAAATAGATTTTTCTTTTGGCACCAGTTTTACTTGGACCTGGACCAAATCCAGAAGTTTGATGTTGGCTTTTACAGCAGTCCTGAGAATACAGGGAAGGTGGGGAAATGTCAGTAAGAATCTGCTGCTTCCCTGCTTCCCACTAAATCAAAACATATTTGTCACTGTATTTCTTGATGGGGTCTTTTTTTTTTTTCCTCTTGTTTTCTTTCACCCAAACCCTGCTTTCTATGAGCAGAAGAGACTTAAGTCACCATCCAGATCCAGATATGGAATTGAAAAGGAAAGCTGCCTCTGAGCTGCAGAAAGTTGCCTGCAGCATTTAATCTCCAGGCTGGGGTGATGCCCTGCTTTTGCTGCAGCTGCGAGTGCTTTGTGACCTCATCCTTCCCTGGGTCACTGCAGCTACTCCAGTTTTTGGGCTGTGGAATAAACCAGCTCCTGGTTGCTGATAAACACAGAAAGCAGAGGCCTCTGAGACCGCATTGCCATTTGCAAGCAAAAACAACCTAATTTTGCTCGTATTCCTAGAAGAGGGAGAGTGGTATGTTAACGTAACACAAAGCCTCCAAGGTAACATATCTTTGGGAAATACATGTTTTCTGAAGGATGGGGCCACACCAGCTGCAGCTACTCTGCTTCTTGGGGTATGGTTGCCCAGCGTGGTCTGTGTCTCGGAAAGCAGGAAAGCCAGACTCTGCCTGTGCCATCTCACATGGACATGGAGCAAAACCATACAGGACTGCTCAGGGCTGTGGCTGTACATCATTCCCCAAACCAGCCATTCTCACAGAGAGGCACTGCCATACCAAATATCTGAGCACAGTGCCAAGCTGGGAACACAGCTGACACAGACAATAATGAGGGGAAGCTGATGGGATTATGACTGAAAATCACAACAGTAATAAAAATGACAGAAGGAGTCACAAGCCCTTTAAGGGGTTCTGCCTTATTTGCATTTTCTTATGTTGCTTGGAAAATTTAATGAAGTTTATCTTCTGTCATTAAGATAAACCAGCTCTGTGGTGGTGCTGTCAGAACTTCACTAATTAAAAGTCAGCCTCCAAGTGCTTAAAGCTTGTCTACACTTGAAAATTAATTCAGTTTGAGGTAACATATACATTTAATTTGCAGCAGCTATATTACCTAAATTAGGATATCTATTTTGTAGGCAGGGTTCCTCTGAACTTGGCTCAAATTGAAACTGAGCATTTGCTTCTTTGCCTTATCATGAACCAAGACATCTGTGTAAAAGGAAGGATTTGGTACTCTTGCTAAGTATCCCCATGCACAGACAAGACTTAGGATGGCTGATCCACAGCACTTTCCTTTCTGAATGCTTCTCCCTGCCTTGTGCCCCATCAGCTGAGGTAAGTCTGCAAAAAACAGAGGATGCATGGCTGTAAACAAGGTGCTAAATTGACATAGTTATCAAATTTGTATAGACTTCTAGTGCTTATGCAAGGCTGCTATTACAGCACAAAGCCTAAATAACAGAACTTAAACCTGGGCTGAAGCCTTTCTAAAAAATGAAAAATATTTTCTTAGTATTTTTATAAACAAGAAAGTTTGGAATACAGAAAAAACACTATGAACATTTGGGATCACTTTTCTTTATGTGCATTGTATGAATACAACGATCAACCAATTTAAGAAATTAATAGAGAATGAGCACTAGGTAATATAAAAATAATTCTGTTACCATCAAGGGTGTTTTTCCAATTAAATTTGAAGAGCTTACAACATCCAAGACATTTGGAAATTTCAGAATAGCTGAAGAGCACAAAGCAAAGCTCTTAGTCCTCCTTCCTTTCAAATTCTGCTCTCTCAGATACATGTTCAAGGCTGAAAGTTTTTCTAATGCTTCTAATGCTAATAGATCTAAGCCAAGGACTAGAGAGGACATGGAGCAACACAGCATCCACAGCTTGACCCTTGTTGTCTAATCTGGGTGATGTACAGAGGGCAGAAAGATGCTGCTTGATAGGAAAGCCTGTCCCCACTAAAAGGAACGTAAGTGGGGGAAAATAAATGCTGTTTCAGGTGCTCTTTTTGAGATCTCTTTGTAGAGCTCACAGAGCATAACATAGCTTCAGATTGGTCTTTAGGCATTTGGCAAATCCAGACAGGAAAACAAGTCAAATTGGGAGTTTTATTCAGGATCTTAAATTAAGAATCATTCATCACCTTTGTGAGGGAAATGATCACAGTGCTTCCCTCATCCATTTTAAGCAGAGATTTTGGAGAATGTTGAAGTAAAATGGTAGATGGAGAGGTATGTTTAGCAAAAAGTGTGTGTCATATGAAAAGAAACAATTTGGCAGTCCTTGCAAGGGTGTCTGATCCTTCAGTTTCACCCATCTGACCAGGTGAAAATGACATTCTCCCTCTTCTACATGGAAGGGAAAGGAAAGGGACTTTTCTTGCTGTTAAATACAAAACCCTTTAATCATCATTTAGTCTCTACAAGATTTTAGCTGATTTTCTACTTGGTGCCATCTATATTTGGTGGGGGTCCTCCAGTATTTTTTGTTAGATGTCTGCAATGGATTCCCCCTGAGCAACTGACTGATAGCTCCAACAATGTCACCTTTCTACAACAAAAATGGGAACCTCTGCTCTGGTGAGACACTGGTAAAACAACAGCTGCCCTCCACTCAGTTATTATTTTCTCCCAGATAATAAGAAATGGCCTCAAGCTGTTCCAAAGGATGTTTAGATTGGCTGCTAGGAAAAATTTCTTCATTGAAAGGATTGTCAAGTAGTGGAACAGGCCACCCAGGCAAGAGGCTGTCACCATCTTGGAGGTATTTAACAGACATGTAGATATGGTGCTGACATGTTGGTTTGTGGTAAGTTTGGCAGTGCTGGATTTATGGTTGGACACAATGATCTTAGAGGTATTTTCCAACCTAAAGGATTCTGTAATTATGGTGTAATATTCTCAGAGAGACATATTGAATGCTAATAAACAAAGTCCTAGAAATACCACAATAAGACAGCTTCCATATGTCCCATTATTTTATTTTGTTCTGTCCCTACCTTCATTTTCTTATGTTTTTCTCATATAAAATGCTTTTTACCCTGGATGGTCTGAGATGGACAGTGCCTGAGGTCACTGTGGCACTGGCACTGAAGGACTGCTGGGCCTCTGATGAGTTACTGGACCCCCAGGAAAGGATATCATCCTTCCATGAAGCTAAGAAATCTCAGGTGATGGTTGTCCTTCCTCAAAATACAGCCACAAAAGTTCCCCATGTTGTTGAAATTAGCTGGGGGGAGTGGGGGGAGGAACACCAAATACTGGGATCTAGAGGAAAACATTCAGGAGGACTCCTGCATACAACAGGACATGTGTGTGGACACGTGTACGTGGATACATGTGCAAATACTCACACAGAACAGGACCACACGTTGGTTTCCAACATAACCTGAAGGATAATAGAGGATGCAATTGGCAGTGGTCATCCAGCTGGGATGAGGTATTCCTCCTGCTGGTATCCAACCGCTTGCCTGAAAATGAAACGCTTGGCAGTAGAAATGCACCACAGCTGGAAAACATGAACGAGTCAAAGCAAATAAACAATCCCAAAATTAGGTTTAAAACCAGAGAATAAAAATCAAATGTCATTTGAAAGCGTACTAAAATTGGCTGGTGTCTGAGAGAGCATTTAGTGGCTCAGCACTTCTCTGCTGCACTTCAGAAATTAAAGAGAGAAACAGAGAAACAGTCTTAGATGAAGCAATAAATAATGGACACTTTCAACACATAATTTGCATTTGAATTAACTAGGCTGGCTAAATTAATTCATCCATTATGAAAGGAGAATTTTACTGTCTATATTTTCAGGCTCTCTAGTGTGCTAAGTTAAATGGGCATTGAGGCAGGGACTACTGGTTTCCTAGAAATTGCTACTAAATTACTTTCCTCCCAATGATTATCTAGTTCACAAAATTTGGAAGCTTAATGCTGATAAAAACAATTGTCCCAGGGCCTTGTCTTTTCTCCACTGTTTGGATTGTGAGGGTGGACAGCTACAGCAGCACTTTGGGGTAATCCAGGCCTCACTCAGGTTTTTGTCTGAAACATTTTTCAGGCCTCCCACCCCAGAAGGGTTAAATCACATAACCAAGGTTATTTTGAATTCAACATAAATTTAAAAATTTTTGAGGCTGAGGGGTGATTTCTTTGCAACATTATTTGAATTGCTTCCCTGAGAAAATTTCAGATAACCTTAAAATAGATAGTTGCTGCAATATATGACAATAGGTTATTAATTATATAGCTTAGAGCATCAAGAACTAACTGGAGGAAGACATAAGCTTGGAGACATATGGAATAATCAGTATATTACATTGTTCTTAATAATGCATTGTATTTGCAACTACAAACACAAGTTATATTTTCATGAACTACACCATCAGGATTTTCAAAACCATGCTTAAAAATTCCAAAAGCATTTGAAGAAAGGGGAAAGAGAAATTATCATCTCCCCATTGCAAACAAACAGTGGCAGAGAAGGAAACCAGCTCATAATTCAAACCACATTCAGGGTAGGGTCACATCCCTCTGCCCACTCTGTGTCAGGAGGGATAGACCACAGTAACCTCCAAGTGCACCCCAGGCTTCCCAAGGGACACACTGTGGGCTAAGGAGAGGATCTGAGCAGCCAGGCTTTGACAGGAGCACGCTTCACCAGCAAAACCTATTTAAATTACTGACACTTCTGCCAATGTCTGGAGAAAACTTGTTCTGGTTGGGAAACAGGAACAAGCAAGTGATGGATGGGCACCTGGCAGCACTGCCCTTTGCTAGAGAAGCTTTTAACACCTCTGGAGTCAGAGAGGAGAGAGGAGCTTTACCACACAGCTCAATTCACACAGCCAGGTCAGGACAGGATGGATTTTATCCGAATAGTGACACTCCCAAAATAGCTATGTTGCAAAGCAGAAGATGTGCCTGTTGCTCACACTTTTCCAAACTTTGTGTCCCACAACTTGGTCTACCTTTCCACAGAGAAACATAACACATTCCAGCACCACTATTTTTTTCCTCAATTCTTTTTCATAATGGAGGAAAAAATCATAGCATTCCTTGCTGTGCCAGGGTATTACTCCATCAGCCCATTGAGTTTCCTTACTGCATATGGACCATAACAGTGGTGTGAGGAGAAGGAAGAAAGAAAACAGGAAGGCAATAAATCAATGCCATACTCCTTGCAATGGCACTATGATCCTCTACCCGGGAGCTCTGGCACAAAAAACAGAGTTAGAAACGTTTACACTCTTTCTTTTGATTGCCATGATGAAACAAGCGGAATGAATTGTTGCCTACTAAAGGTACCCAAACATTTTCCATTCTCCTTCCTCACTGTCTATTGATTTCTTCTGTGCAGAAAGCAAACCATATTGCACCAAAAAGCTGCATTGTTACAGAGCCCAAAGGGAGTGTCTCCTTCCCTGTCTGCTTACACACTGAGAAGATGGAACCAGGCTTCATGACAGCCTGTCCTCGCTGCCTTTGTCACTTCCATCCCAAAGACTGTGTATACATATCTTCAGCATTAAACCTAAGAGGCAAGATTTGTTGTCCTGTAAGTCACATCCTTCAAGATATAAATCCACTTACAGAATTGCTAAGGTTTCTTCCTTTGCTCTTAGCTCCAGAGAAGATTAAAAAATTTACATCTAAACAGAGTGAATTTGATGACCGTAACAGGATGGGACTTTAAATATTGATTTTGTTATTTGTGGAATGTTACGGCACAAAGCACCTGCCGCATGCAGAGTGAGGATAGACAGATATCCTCTAGAGCAGCTAACGCCCTGGAACCTTACAGGATAACTCTGAAAAGCATCCACTAAACAAGGAGCATAGAAATTATCTGGGTGAATACATTTAAGCTACCTGAAATGATTGGCAAATGATTGACTCTTGCAAGGGCCATCTTTAAAACCAAGAGCAAACTCTGCCTGCACTTGGGCGGAAAATGAAGTGAGCAGATTGCCACTAAAGGGAGCATTGCCTTCCCAGCCAGAGGCTCAGGGTGATAAAAGGGATGTTTAGACACATCATAGCGACAAGTCTGCGTTTTTAAATTTTTGTGAGCTGATATAAATCAAGGAGCCTTGAGGGAAGCATTCAAGTACTGAGCAATTCAATATCAAAGATAAGAACAAATAAAAGTATCTCACAAATCACAATTATGAGGACAGGCTTTCTCCAAGATTCATTCAAATTTTCAAAGATTCAGTATATAGTATATATTAAATATTATTTATGCATTCCTTGAGCCTTCTAATCAAGGGAAGAAATCCTGCATTTCCTAAGCTAATGTGAATAGGGTAGTTTCCTTCCATATCAGAAGCATTTCAGAAAATTAATTCTGTATCTCTGAAAAGGTCATTTATTCAAGGATGAGTGGCAGGTGCCATAAACTTACTTGTATGTCTGTTCAGCTCAGGTGAACACAAAGCAAATCAACTCAGTGTGGTCAAGTGTAATTACCTGCCAGAGCAGGATCCATCACTTGAGTTTATTATTAACAATGCCACAGACGCACCAAATTCAACAGCAATTTTGATTAGTGTGAGGTCATACACTGCTCTTCATTCCCAAGTGCTTCCTTCTCCTGGAGTTTATAACATGATTATTACAGCAGAATAATTTTACTAGTATTTGTACTGTGATAGCAATTAACTTCTAGTTATGAATGAAGAAATTATGAGGACCAGTGCTAGATTAGCAGGATTAAGTTTTAGCTGGAGAGAAAAAAGGCTATGTTTTTCCAAGATATGCATATGTTTCTAGGGGGTGGAAGACTGTTCAGAAGACTTTGGGGCCATAGCTCCTCTTTCTTTCCATTGCCTCAAAATATTTTTTAATTATGTAAAGAATACACACATTGTGGGTGAAGTCTTGCACTCAGCTCTGATCACTTGTGGTTATAAAAGACTTCAGCACTTACTGCTATGCTCTAAGTGTCATTTCAAGGACCTAAAAGTTGCACCTCAACAATTTATGGATGAATAAATTGATGGATGAATAAATCTTTACTTTTAAAGCAAGTTTTCTTTGGCATTCTTTCATGAAACAAGTTAATAGAAAATGACATATACTTCCCAATAAGATCTGTACTACACTAGGAGCTCATTAACATTTTTCTGGATTGGGTTTTCTCCCCCCCTTCTGGTATGATATAGTTTGGGGAATCCTGGGCATTTTAACCCAGATGTTTTTTAATTGCTTCAATAAAATGAGAAAAATGAATGTTTATAAATGGGTATGCACTCAATATAAAAGTCAATTCAATGTATATTTATGTTCCTATATGATGTTTATAAAACTCTAAGAAAAAAAGAGAAAGGTTATAGACTATAAAATTATTGATGGAAACCAGCCAAAAACTTCAGTCAAATTAGGCTAATATTTACAATATACACTCAATAGTCAATCACAAAGTTAGGAAGGAACTGATCATTGCAGGAGAATTCAGAGCATCATTGTACAGATGAATTGTCTCCTAGCCTTCAGCACAACTGTGTGGTTACACAGTGATGCTTGTGTCAGTTTTATTTTTGTATGTGATGGCAAAAGTGTTCTGGGGCAGTCAAATGAAAATTAAATTATGATTTAATAAGAAGAAAACCAATTAGAAATAAAAATAACTCAGGAAGACAGAAACATTATGCCACACAGTTAACAAATTAAGAAGGCTGACCTTGTTGGAATCATTGCTAAACCTTCCCAGCAGGCAAATTTAACTGTGTGCATCAGACTACAGTTTCCCTGAAGCTCTTCCAGAGCATCAGGAACTACCATGGTTCCCAAGGAGTTCTCTAATCATGTAACTTGCCTGGGTGCTATTCAGCATAAGAGCTGTTTAAAGAACAAAGGATATAATTCTACACAATGCAGAACACCATTTGTCTTATTTTGTAAGGTTCCTGCTGAAGTCCTGGCTCTCGAGGTAGCGCAGTCAAAATCAATTCGCACCTCCATTCATCGTGCCTCGGGGATGAATGGATGCAGTCTGTGTGCCACATCCATAAGAGCTGCTTCCATTATTCTCCAATCCCCCCAAAACAAGCATAATTCAATTGATTTTCTCTATGCTTCCGAGAAGGTTACAAAGGACAAAGCTGTGCAAAATCAAAGACAGCAAGCAGCCCCCTCCTGGCACAGCTCCAAAAGCAGCAGGAGTAGGGAGAGGCTTGAGTTAACAGAGGATGCTCATACACAGGGGTCTCTGGAGCATGGGGGCTATAAAGATCTGTCTTCCTAAAATTCTGGCAACTGTAATGCCAAAGGAAGATGCTTTTAGTTTTGCAGTCTTTGCCCAGAAACGACAATGCTGACTTCCTTTACTCACGTGTTTTTGTAATTTGACACAATGCACAGAGGACTTCTTCAGGAATCACTTTCTTATTTTGCTCAGCATGAGATACTCTTATGAGATGCACTTAAAGTACAATGAGCTCTTGTAAGACTCCAGGGTCCTCCTACTTTTACCATCTTACTGGAAACAATGAATTTTTTTTGTAATATAATTTTGCCATCAGATCTAATGGGTTCACCGGAAAATATCAAGGTATGGGGAAAACCCATGATTATTTTTATCATTTTTTTATTATTATTATTTTTATATCAAGAGTATCCAAGTGAAATGCTTCCTTTCAAAGCCTGGATTTGAAAATGTTTTGTTTTGTTCTTTATTTAAAATGTAATACTACTGCTCTTTGGGGGACAAAGTCCCAAACCAAACACAACTTGCTGTTCTGTATCATGTTTCACTTTAGATCTCAGCATTTACCACATATGGGACAAAACACCATTTTTGTTCTGATCTACATGACAGGCTGTCATCAGAATATGAATACATCCACATGGACCAAACTGATTGTATGTACAAGGACTACATGTTCCCAAAAATTCTGCTTATTCAGTCACAATATAAAAATAGAAAAGAGCCATTGCCTGCCTTTCACAGAATTTTATGTAAGCTGTTACAAAGTATCTGGTGTTTTTCAGATAAATAAAGCATTTCATAACTACAGTGAGCAACAGGAGGCAGAAATACGTTGGCCTTGGAATATATAGATTGAACAATTTCAGCAGAACAACAGTATGGACTTCATGGACCATTTCTGTGATGGATCCTTCTAGCTTTTCAGTGCCAGGATCTACAAGGCTTAAGGGATTTCACCCGCAACATCTATAGGCGGACTTATTCTCATATACCTTGAACTCAGTTAAAAAAACACAAAAAAATTCATCTCACATAATTTTAGGTCATATCACACCAGCTGAAGATAACACTGGCCTCCTATTTAGCTTCTTAGGTTGGACTTGAAGATCTCCAAGGTCTTTTCCAGCCTAGTTGATTCTATGATTCTGGTTCTTCCTTTAAAAGCAGCTTTATGTTGTGGCTAAAGTTTTGGTTGGGTAAGCATCTATGGATTTAGTATTTTCAAGTTTTGTGACCTAAGTTAGAAGCCACAATGTTCCTTAGTATGCAATGCTGGGTTTCCATCTGTCTTTCTGAAAGCGTAATTCATGCAGGATTAAAATGCCTTGGAATTGCTAAGAAAAAAACCTACCAATAGCTCATCAGGCACATAGGCTGATATTCCTCTGACATTTAATTCCTGTCTCTTTTTGTGAAATCAGCACACTCTCAAATTAAATTAGACCTGAAAGTCTTCTAGTCTGATAAGTGAAGAGAGCACAAATGCTCCAGGCTCAGGATGTCCCTCTCCTGCTGAGGAAAAGACCCAAAGAAGCATATGGAGGGTGCACTCTTGTTGGAAGCCAAAACTCAGCCTCCTCATTTTCCATATTTGTTTCAAAGATTTTCCTAATCTGTGTCTCTGAAAATAATTTTTTCCAACAGAAACTCCAGCTTGGGGGCATGTGTGAAAAGATGATATAACGTTTCACGGGTGTTAGCAAAATAATTTTACAGATGACACTGGTAAGAAACCAAATGTTTCTTTGATGTTTTGATGAGTCCCTATCTCCATATTTTTCCAGCAGAGGTAAGACTCTCATTATTTCAGTATCACCCATCTGGATTTTAAAAACTCCGAGTTAAACATTTTATAACTTTTCAAAGAAAAAAAAGAAAAGAGGAGCTGGAAAAAGAAAAGAGAGCCTGAGCTCCCCTATGAAAGATCTTTAGTAACAAATCACAGGCACAGTCATGCAAATCACGGAGAGGGGAGAAGTGTTACCACAGGGGCCCTTCCTAAAGGCGTCCCAAAACAACCTGAGCTCTTCAGACAAACAACATACAGTGAGACAAGGGCTAAGCTCACAACTACTTACATATTTGAGTCATAATTAGCTGGAATATATATACACTTCACTTTAAACCAGCTATGAATAGATGAGTAAGTGCCAGGGACTGCCATCTGCTCCCTAAGCCATAATTAACTGCCTGATTACGAAATACATATATATTTATCTAATTAGTTTTAATAGCCCTGCTTTAGCTGGCTCTGCTCCAAAAATCAGGTGAAAAAGCACGTTCCCACTGATTGATGGAGAGAGGCTGGAGACATGAACAGTTCTCACAGGGGGCTCCTCCAGAGGCCAGCATGGCTCCAGTGGGAGGGCAAGAAGGGTAAGAAGGGATACCCAAAGCAGGGAGCTGCTGGAAGGTTTAACAGAACAACACCCAGGGCATTGCTAAGCCAGCCCCTCTCTGCCTGTGCCAGCATGGGCCACAATGCAAAGCTTGTCTTGGGTCTCGTGGTACTGTGGGTGAGGATCAGATGTGAGGAACCAGGAAGATGAGTGCACAGACAGCAGTAACTGTGCCCCACCATGAGGGGACACCTCATGCTTCTTCAAACAGAGATCACTGATTATTTCAGCCCATATAATTCTACTGGCAACACGGTCCAGAAAGACTTTCTATGGAGACTGGGATACTTTGCTAATTAATTCAGGAAGAAAAAATAAATTCTCTTAATATGTATTTTTTCCCACTTCTCTCTGCAGTATAACCAGTGTTGCAACCACTGTTAATTTCTGGGTGAGCAGCATTAAGGCTTTGCCACAGGTCAGATTTTATCATAAATTCCACATTTTGATTGCAACTTTGACACTTCCTGCAGCATAAATACATTTAGGGCCAGATTTTAAAAGCATTTCAGATGCCAAAGGGTACATTTGACATCGATTTCCAGGCAAGCCAGGAATCCAAATGCATCAAAATCCAGTCATTCAGCCTAGTCTCAGTGAATCACCCTCTGTTTCCAAGGGCTGCAGACTAGCTCAATTTTGACTTCAGATTACGAAGCCCTATCATTATAGCCTGGGACTTCTCACAACAATCTACCCATGGAAAATCTCAAAAAAAGGAATAAAAAAGATGGCCTGCAGCTTCTCCATCTCTCTTTACACACCTTGTGATTTTGCAGGACCTATCTGTCAGGTTCTCTCCTGAACACCAACAGCTCACACTATTTACATCTCCTCTGGATATCTATTTTAAAGCCTGTGCTTCCTTCCTGGAAGCAGAGAGATCAATCCATGAGTTAGGATATTAATGTGAAGCCCCCACAAGATGCACTGCTAGGGCTTGGCGCTCCAGGCTCCCCTGTGCATATATTGCACCAGACCTTTGGTAATTGGAGTTTTTTCCCACAGGGGAACACCCATCCATTGGGCCAAGCTGCTGTAGCAGCTTGCAGACTTTCCACAGCCTTCCCTTTCCACAGGTGGGATTCCTGCTCAGCTCTGCTTCCCCCCATATATTACAGCTGCCTTTGCACCACCAGACTGATGCCATCAGACCCATCAAGTACTCCTGTGACATTTATACAAGAGAAAAGTCCATCATCCCAGACAACAATTTCAACAAATCCATCATAGAAGCCTGGTAAGTGAAGTGTGACAGACTCATTCTCACTTAATGCCCGTGGTGGTGCCAGGTGACAGCAGTGATGCTGATGTGGCTGTCCCACAGCAGAGCAGGTACATTAATTTAGTGACACATACTCCTGTCTCTATTCCTTGGCCTTCTCCACTGCCCCCATGGGATAACTAGCTGTGGATGCCACTTCTTCCAGCCTGCAAGGTTAAAAAAATACCCTCAGAAGTCCCTTTATTTCTCTGGGGCTGAGATCCCCTGGGCTCCAGAGAGCCGTGTCTTTGCACGTTGGTGAGAAGGCAGAAAAACTCTGCCTTCAGTTCCCTTGTGTTTCTGGGGAGCTGCAGGCCCCTTGCAGGTCTGGAAGAAGTGTTATTGCTCTGGCACTGTGATTACAAGCTGCACAAAGCTGCGATATTGCAAGTGATGAGTGGGAGGAGGAGGAGGAGATCACAGCTCTTTTTTGGAGGAGATGAAGGGATGTAATTTTTCAAATGGGACCAATAAATGGAGACATCTCCCCTTAGAGCCTGTTCCTTGAACACTGTTCACAGACTCTCTCAGCCTCATAACAAGATAACAACTGATTGAATAAGAGAATACAAATTTCTGTTGTTCAAGTAAATATCCTGAAACAAGCTTAATTATTACCTTTCTCACAGAACCCACCGGCAGTTGGCTAAGCAAGATAGTTTTATCCCACAAGATTAAGACATTTAGCAAGTTAAAAAAAAATTAATTACAGAAAATCCACACCATCACCCTGGGCCTGTGCCTCTACCGAGAAACATGCAGAGCCCCTTTTCTTCAGCTGCAAACATCCTGTTCCCCATTCTTATTGCTATTCATGAAATTAAAATTCCTTTCTGTAAGAACATTACCCAAAGCAACTTTACTACTCTATTAGAGCTTTGCTTCTGCCAGTCTCTACACCTGACTCCTGATGGCCTCTGTCCAGAAAAGCATTTCTGTATATCCTTCTGTAGCCAAGGGAACATCTTGTTTCTGGCTTCCTGGGAACATCTCACACACTGGGATTCACCAGTGCACTCTCAAATCAGGGCCTACCACTTATCTGTCCAATTAACATCCTTACTTACAGGCAAACCCAGGCAGATATTTGATGCCACTTGTTGGAGAAATTTTGTATGTTCTGTGATAACAGTTATCAACATTTTCTTAAAATGTCTATACATATATATATATCCACACACATACATCAATTATTAAAATTTCCTTCTGTTTTCAGAAACCATTTTCTGGCCCCATAACATCTATAGTTTACAGGATCAAGGCTACAGGGGTGTCACCCTGAACTTGCATTAGAGAGGGACGTTCAAGAGACAGGTCCACTCTTCACAGTCATCTTGAATAAAATGGAAGCAAATTCCTCAGGACGGCACAGGAAGGACCCCCTGTTAATTTACATTTTGTTAGAGATTTCAATTATGCTGGCCACTGAAGCATGCAGGATTCACATGCTTCTTGCTGCTGCCTCTGCAAATGGGCAGAGCCAAAGCTGTGTGTCCCCATGATCCCGACAGCCAAGCTTTTCAGGGTGTGCAAAACGCTCGGGCTCCCTCTGCATGCCCTGGCATTGAGTTGCTTTGCTTTCTCTGCCAGAGTGGGTGGAATCCTCTCCTTTCCACCACTCATTTTGCCACATGACCTGTCAACAACCACCTGCTGTACAAAGCCACTTACCTTTAGGAAGGCCAGAAATTCCTCAGAGTGCTGACCAAAGTGAAGCACTCCTATTGGCCTCTTTTGAAACAGATCTAAGCACACATTTGCTTAGGGAGAAAACCCAACCCTCCTCTACATGCACCTCAAATACCCAAATAAAAGACTTCCTCCCCAATGATGTTTTTTACTGAAAATACTCTCTAAGTTTCATTTTCACTTCTCTAAATTTAAAAGACCAGAGAGGGTAGAAGCACTGACATTTACACAACCACGGTAACAACAAGTTAACAATACATTAACTGCAGCTATCTCTGAGCTTTGCCATGCTTGGAAAGAGGTCACTGTGATGGTAAGAGCAGACACCATTTCCCTTTTCACCTGCTGAAACACCTCTGCATCGAGAAAACAACAACCCCACCACAGCTCAGCCCTGGGGTGATTTTCAGTCGGCTTTTTGTCAACTCCTTAATCCAGAACCTGGCTTCTTGACAGTAAGTAATGAGGGCCTAAGTGCTCCCAGAGTGCTCTCCTAGCAAGAGTCTTTCCTTAGTCAAAAATCTGATGACAGTGTGATGCCTTTACCTGTCAACATCCCTGACACCAACCACTTTTCTCATTGATTGAGCACTTCTCTGGCAAGACTGAACCAGGGGCAAGCAGCTCTGATCTGTGTACAGTGGGCACTGCAATAAGGCTTAGTAAAAAGCAGGAAATGCTAAATAAGTTTGGTGCCATATTTTATTCCCCAAACCTATTAATGAGACACAGTTAAAGCTTGAGACATTCTCTGGAGCAAAACTGATGAACCAAGGCAGGTTCAATTGCTTGAAGCTGTGTGGACAGGAGGACATGACACAATGTGCTACAGACAGCAGACTCTTGCTGGGAAGCTTATTCCTAAAATCTGAGGAAAAGGCTAAAATTAGGAATAACTGATGAAAATTGCCCTTGCTCCACAGTCATAAACAGCTCTCACTTGCTCAAGGGAATGACTGGGTGAATACAGCAGCCCTGGTGCTGCTAAAGCTCAGCACCACACGAATTCCTTTTAGACCCTTTGGAAGTGGCTCAAGGATCAGCAGGAGGAAGGGAGAAGTATATTTGATGGCTGGGGCAGAGAGACTGGTGGGAAGCCACATGCCCTTCTGCTGAGCAATTCCATCAGTGCTACCACGGTAATAAAATTGGGAGCACAGCAGTAAGAATGAGCTGAGATTTGTGTCTGTAGCAAGTGAAAAGCTTTGCCTGAAGAAGATTGGGTCCAATGTAAAGGGAGACCCTATTTAGTAGAATTGCAGGTCTTAGCTTTTCTCCCCACTTCAACTGGCCTCCCTCTGTGCTACTCTGAGCACATGCCTCCATGCTTCGCTATTATCAACCCTGTAAAGCTGTTAGGAACCCATTCACATGGGAAATGGTAAAAGCACATCATCATTCTCTCTAAATTTAGAAACTTGAGGTAGACCCAAACCAAAATACGCACATCCAAATAAGAGTGTTAGGAAAATAAAAAAAAAATATCCAGCCAAACCTACAGGGCAAAGTTCTCACTGTAACCAGATCCACACATATCAAATTAAGAGCTATTTTACTGAAAGTTTAGATTTTGTATTTTCATCATCCCCTAAAAGAAGATGAGAAAAGCAGACTGTGGAGCCTTAGCACTGAGTGACAGCCTGGGAGAAGTCACCTTCACTCACAAGGCCAGATAGCTTCTTTCTCCAAGGGGAGGGAAAGGTTCAACATCTTTTGAAGGATAGATCATGCTGCAGACATGACCTTCCTATTCACAGTAGAAAGCAGGCCAAGATAGACATATACACCTTTGGTCCTCTGAAGTTTTCCTGAATAATAATGGAAATGAAGGATTTTTACTCAGACAGGGTTTGTTTAAGGTTTCATCTGTAGACAGCCAAAGGATTTTACTTATTCAGTCAAAAAGCACCATTCACCCAGCCTAGTTTGCACACTGAGTTTCTATCAAATTACAAATACTCTTTTCAGAAATAAATTTGTTTCAGCTATCCCACCCAAAAATATGATATCAGTTCTCAAACAACCTCTATTTGATATTTATGGTTGGACCACTGCAACTTGCTAATTCTAAATCCCAGTTTAATGAAAACTACCCGTAACTCCCAAGATACAGCTGACAAAATGATGAGCAACACTTCCCTCCACAACAGCAACAAAGAATTTTGCTGAGTTGGGAACTTCAAGGGTGGGCTTTTAATACAAGTATTTGAACAGGATTAAAGGCCAAGGTCTTTCTCACACACCTTCAAGTCAGGAGGTACAGGATTTGTACCCTTCCTGCTCAGAGGGTGTCTGTGTGTCACATGGGCAGGTTGTATATTTTAAAAGCCAGGGTCCCTTTTGTTCTTAGATAATGAAATTTGTTTCTTTAGATTTGTTATTATTAAAACAAGTTCTCCATAGAATTTATACAGGGCTGGAGACAATTTCAGGAAAAGCTCAGCATTCACAGAAAGGGCATGGGCTGTAAAGCAGCTTTCTGCACCATGTTATCTTCTCATCAAATCTATAAACCAAGGGACTGTACTTTTGAAAATAATTCTTTGAGAAAGAGTTACACCTCAGGAAACTCAGCTGTGTTACTCAGAAAGCTCCATGTTGCTTTCAGAGTGGATTTTGTGCAGGAATCCTGCTGCTTTGCACAAAAAAGGTCACATCAGGAAAAACATAGATAAATCTCCTAACAATACAAGCATTTAGGCTTTTACTATTTCAAAGGGGAGAGATTTCTTGTTCCTGCAGATCAGTTATCCTCCCTGTCCCAAAACTCAGCTGATCCCAGCTCATGGCTATGTAGGAATGCTGCTGAGCATGGCTGTAATGTCAGCCATGGGTATTGACAAACTGCAAGATATTGCTGGGGCTTCACTGTCCTTCCCAGCACAGACAACCTCCTGGTCTCTAGAGCTGTTGGGAAGTTTCCCAGCCACATGGGCTTCCCGTCAGGAAAATTGCACTCAACAGAAATAACCTCTGGGAAATAATTGTGGAGTGTATTTTATTGGAGTCCCTTTAATCTTAACATCAAAACGACCCGATGGAGTAAAAGAGCTACAATAAATGGAAAACACTTTGAGTTTTGCCTTTGCAAAAACCTCTTCATTTTCATCTTTCTTTGCCTTCCTCCAGGGCAAAAGAGAAGGTCAACATCCATGAATTTCTTCGAGAGAAACTCTTTTCTCAGCTCTCCCTTAATGCAATCACATTGCCAAAGCTACAGGTTAAATGAGTTCAGTGACCTGTCTAATCACAAGGTATAACTCACGGATGATGCGACTGCTCCACACCGCATCCACAAATGCAGAAACTGATTCCTCTCTGCTGCTGAAACAAATGCTATTTTGTGTCTCTTCTTGCCCGTGAAATTGCTACATTCTCTGAACCCCGTGGGGGCAGCCAGTACTCCTCCCAAACCCTGTGCAAAGGTGGTGGCACTGTCCCCTTGGGTCCGGGGAGGTATAAGCCAAATGTCCCGCACCAGTCTGCACCAGCTCTGTCACTGCAGCCCAAAATTCCTGGCTTAGCCCTAATAACCTTCTCAAGGTGACCACACAAGCCACTTTCTCACAGTGTAAAAAAGGCTTCCCATGATAAAAGTAGGAAGTGAAAACACAAAACAGGTGAGACTTGAACATGATGCAGCCTCCGGTCCTGAAAGTCCTGGCCGGCCAAGAACCTGGAGAGCATGCACACACCTTGCTTCTCCCACCACTTCTGAGTACAGCATCAGGTGTGGAAGAAAGGTGGAAAAAAAGGACAAAGGAGGGGAAAAACAGTTATTTTGGGAAGCACAGCTTGCATTTTGCCTACAGTCATCCAGCAGCACACGCTGTTCACTGGGAACAGCTTTGCCAGGAGACAGCTGAGCGAGCTCTTGAACACTGCCTTTAATTTCTGAAGTGGCCCTCATGAGCCAGGACAGCTGTACAGATAATTCTTCTACATAAGCCATTCCCACGTCCATGCATATGATGCTGCCCTGTGGTCGGAGGTGAGAAGCTGCCTGTGATTTATTATTGTCCCTCGAAGGGCACACTCAGTGCAAGCAAAGAGAGCATACAGCACATCCAGTGTGGGCAAGGGACACTGAACTCAGCCTGCAAACAGCTCCCAGACACCCCAAGGCTGGACTGCTTGAAACCACAGTTGTGGAGGATGATATCTCTAAATGCTTCCAAAAGGAATGTCCCCTCTCAGCACTGAAATCCAGCATACAACATTTCTGGGCTTCATCCAGAGTAGTCCAGCCAGAACATGTATTTCTGCCCATGTGCTCACAGCTGGGATTGAATCCTTATCCATGAAAAGCATTTTTGGGTTCTTTCTGGTCTTTGAGAAACAACCATCTCACAGTGCCTCTGCAGTCAGGGAACACTGGCAGAGGCAGGTACATCTTTCTGTTCTTCTCTGGCTCACAGCAAGGCTGATCAAGGGACTCAAAACCTCAGACAGAGGTTTTGTAGTCTATGGCTGGCAGAACTGGAGTCAAAGGCAGCCTTTCACTGGTCAAATTAGATCCCCCTGAGATGCTATCAAGCATTACGGCTCCTGAAGAAAGAATGGAGGTGTGGTGACATGCACAGACCCATTATGTTGATTTTCACATAGAAATGGCAAAGACAAGACAGATTTCTTAATTCCCGTTCTTTTAAACCATCCTGAAGACCAGAATAAAGCTCTACCCCTCTTTTAAAGGACAAGCACACCACCTCCATGATTTCTTGCTCCAAGGTGCAGCCCTCTGGTGAGGTACACCTTGCTTGGGAATCACCCTGCTGCGGTGGATGTCCTGTTGTGGTTTCTTTTATCAGCAAATAACACCACCCACAAACAATACCCCTTTAAATAGTCATAAGGTTACCAAAACAAAGTCTACAAAACAAAATGCAACACCAGAATTATGACTGGCCCAGATGGGTTTAACCTACTCAAAAGCAATAGTCTGTGATTACACTCCAGTAAGGACATGCCACCACCTCCATCCTCTGCCCCAGCTTTCCCCCCTCACCTCCCCAGGTGCAACAGGATTAGGAAATACCATACAGCTCCTGCTCTCCCCATGTCCAGCCAACCTGGTACTGGGCCATCCCATGTTTTCATCTTCCGTGTTCACCCTCAGCCTGCTTCCCTTCCTCACCCATGCAGGAGGAAAGTAAATAACTCTTACAATCAGTTTACTATAAAGACAGAGTGTACTCTCTCCTCCTTATCTTGATCTTTGGAGATGCATCTGTCTGCCATCTCCAAAGAGTTCTCCAAAGAGCAAAGTCATCTCCAAAGAGCCCAGACCCAGGCGGACTTTGGGCATGGAAAACACCAGGTCAGACATGGAGAGCTACAAAAAGCATCAAGTCCAGGGCAGAGACAGGTAACTCGCATATGAGTCAGGAAATACCAAGCTCAGCTACTTCTTACATGAAATAATAAATATTGGAAGTGTGCTTGTTTGACCAAACATTATTTTGCAGTTGATTTAAGAGCACCAAATTGAATTTGAAAATGCTATTATGAGAAATGTTAAAAAAATAAATAAATTTGAGTAGATATAGCCTTAGGGGCTATTTTAATTTTCTCAGGGCCAGCTTGCTCACTCCTCAGAGTCAATGTAGATCAAAAGAATAATTTATAAGCGTTAATGAGAATATTGATTTTTAAGGTTCATTCTATTCATGTAAGCAGGGAGGGGGGTGACAGGGGAAGGAGCCCTGCAGGCTGTGGCCAGAGCCTTCTTGGAGGCTATAAACCTTCCTGCAACACAGAGAGCCCATGCTGGGATGGGGAAGGCACTCGAGGCAGCACAGACCCTGCTGATAGGCATCAGTGTTTCCAAACAACTCACCGTCTAATTTGTACTTATGCAAAAGAGCCGTCCCACAACACAAATCATTGAGCAATTAACATGCAACACTTCAGAACAACTCTCCGTTGCTTGTTGTTGAACTATCTTCAATGCCATTAATGAGAGCTAATTAAATCAATCAAGTCCCCGCTGTACTCAAACATGACTGCAGCTACTGAAGCGGTATCAGATCGGGAGTGTTTTCTCAGGCACTGTAAGTACCAAGATGCACATTTATCATGCTGTCCTTCCAGCATACATCTGCTCTCACTGCTGTGTGTTTCATTTATCATCTCTTGTCACCGTCCCTACCCCCAATACATCTAGGTGTCAATTAATTCTTCCCCGTGCAGCTCGAGTGCATCGCGTGGAATAATCTCCGTCTTAATATCCATCCAGGAGCTGTCCTTGCCTGGGAGCAGCAGCACTCAGCCACATCCCCCAAATTACGTGGCTGTGACCATAACCTCTCTGTTTCTTTATTGCAAGTTATTAAACCCCCAAAACCACCTCCACACACTCAGGTAATTTTCAGTGGAGGTTTGGGTTTCTTTCTCCCTCTCTTCTCCCAGGCTTGACAGGATATTTGCAATGCAATTCACCAAAATAAACTTTTCCGAGAAGAGTTTCCAGGAAAACCCCTCGAGTGGATAATTGCTGTGGGCCTTCAAAATGGTTTTTATAATTGATGAACATTTAAATAACAGATTTATTTCCACATTTGCAGTACTAGGCAATGGCATTTCTGCTGTACCAGCAGCCCATGTGCCTCCTGCTCTATTACCACAAGCATGCAGGGGAATGGAAGTCTTTTTCTAAACAGGAGCATCGTCTCTCATTATATTATAACATTTGGTCTCTATTTATGTTTCTGCTCTGTCTGGCTAACTCTCCTTTTTATTTACAAATCAGCTATATTAATGTGCTTTAATTTCAACACTGGTTGTTTATTTTAGAGATGAATCAGTTGGCAAAGGGAAGAAACCCCGTGTGAACAGAAAGCGGCACCAGCTCCAACACCATATATACACTTGTCCTTATTCTATAGCAGACTTAAAATTAGTGGGGTTTTGACTTCACAGATATACCTCGTGGCATTTTTAATGTTTTAATTATAAAAATATTGACTTGCAGGTCAGAGAAGGAGGAGATAACTAATGCAGTGTTAATTTCATGCCAGCCCTTGACCATGGAAGTGCATCCCCTGTGCGGTCACCATGGAGAAGAGAGGTGGGGCAAAGTCCCTGCATGTTTCCTGGACAGAAGGACATAGAGGGAACACATGCATGGAAGCAGAGCCCCAGGGAAGAGCCACACTGAGAATCTGTGTGGAATCCCACTCCAAACCAAAAAGAGTTACAAAAAGAACACCTCATTAGAGGCAACAGCAGTGAGTCCCAAGCCAGAAATTTCTGTAAGGGGTGTAAATGCCCAGATGAATTTGCAGGGTGTAAATGCCCAGATGAATTTGCAGGTGGCTTTATCCCAGCTCTGCATCCACACAAGGAGTAAAAGGCATATAAATAATCCTTATAGCTTGATTTCTCCGAACCCAGCAGCCTGGGAAAAATATCAAAGTAATGCTCCAAATAAACTGCCTTACACTGGCATGAGACAGACTCAGGCTGAACAGGGGATCAGTTCTTATCCCTTTGTGCCAAAAGGCTTTCAGAGCCTCATTGGAACACAGCCAGGAGTACTAATTTGGGTCATTATTATTAATTATTATAGCTGTATGCAGGCTCCCAGCAGAGATGACTGCCTGGGGATCCCTTTTCACCCATCATCCAGCAGTAGAAGGACCCAAGAGAGGAAATCAAGGCTTTCGATGGCAGAAGAGATGACAGCATATCATTAGGCATCACCATACAGGAAAGCAAGCAGTGTTTTCAGTCTCTGTGACCCTTCTGGGTACAAAGAATGATGGAGTTTTTTCTTTCCTTCCTCCATACCCAACTCCTTCCACCACTGAGCACACGAAGTTAAAGGTGCTGCAGAAGAGACAAGCATAGCATTTCCCTGCTTTAGCATGGCTACTCACAGAGCAGCAGCTAAGCCTGCCCTAGGAAAATATTCAGGAGAGCTGATCATGAAGCAGAAAAACTCCAAAGAGAGGTGGAAACATCAATACATTTGCAGTATTTGCTTATTCTGGCTTTTGCATGTTGGCACTCTCCTTCCCGCATCTGAAAAAATTAACTTTTTGCCAATCTCAGGTTTTCTATTATGAGAGTCATATGGGGACCAAAGCCTCACTTCTTGTGGTGATGATCACGGGGACCTGACATCCAAAAGCCAAGCTTCCCATAGTGCTACATCTCACAGAGGAACTTCAGTCCTGATCCCACCACATCAATTTGCTCATCTAATACATCCCTGCATCTCTGTGCTCTGCTGCAGCAATTTTAAGGCCATGGCAGACTTGTTCATCGAATAAATACATTTGAGTGCACAGGTTTCTCTAACTTCAGAGGGGATCAATGAAATTCTTTCCTTAGAAGAAGGAGTGTGATTAAATTCTTGGTTTAATCCTTCTAATATCATTTAGTTGAGTAAATTTATGTGACTAAAAGGATTCTTTCAGTTGAAGGGATTTCATCAGGCGCATACACATAATTCTAGTAACAAAGTGATTTTTTGTCAACAAAATACTGCCTGGCACATGTACAGAAGTTTGTTTAGCAGTGAGCGAGTACACAGTAAAGGCAGGAATCAGATCATTAAGATTATGCTGTTATAAAGAGACAAGAAGGAGTGGGAAATTATCTGTTTGGTGCCAGACTGTGGGAAGTAGTTTACATGAAAGGAAAAGGAGTTTACAAGGCAGCATCAGCTTCCTATGGGCCTTTACTGTTGGCATAAATCAAATCACTGACACAAAGCCACGGTCACATTGCATGGGGGTTTCGCTTCCTACTCCACTTTTGATCCTGCAGTCAGTAGATCTGTTTAATGTGTTAATTGCAAACTCCTCTGGTCTTTATCCAGCATTTCTTCTTTTTACTGGTGTGCCTGGCATCAAAAACGTGCGAACAAGGCGATGGAATTTTTTTGCCTTTTGCGTAGCATCACGCCTTCATCTAGTCGGCTTTGAAAAAGCACCAGCAGTTGAACCTTAGCCCCAGGCCTGAAAACCTGTGGATATTGCAAGTAAAACCTCCCTGGGCCGAGTGTCTGGGGGCCAGCAGCCATAGAAGCATAGAATGGTTTGGATTGGAAGGGACCTTTAAAGGCCCTCCAGTCCAACCCCCTTCCAATAAGCAGGGACACCTTCCACTAGATCAGGTTGGACAGAGCCCTGTGCAGCCTGGCCTTGAGTGTTTCCAGGGATAGGGCACCTAGCAGAAAACAGGCTGAGGTCTATGGCCAGGACAGGTCACACAGGGCAGGGAGCTGGGTGCTGTATCAAGTAATTCAGAAGTAGAGGAAAAAGAAGAAAAAGCAGGGAGAGATGACACAGGTGCTCAGTTCTAAGGAAGTGGAGATGCAAGGGGCAACAAGGAGCAAGGAAAGGAGTTTCTTACAGCAAAAATAGAGTTCACACACAAAAAAAAAACCACACAAAAGCAGTGGTGAAGTTAACAGCAGAGAACAGATCTATTAAACATCATCTGTCCTCAGAGATGCTGGCAGTCAGAGGAAGGAGGAAACCCCAGAGCAGATTTATTTGGTGGAAGTGTTTTTGATTTCCCAGCTGTGCAGGAGCACCAGCAGGAACCCCCAGCTGGGAAGAGGTCGGGCAGTGCACATCAGTGTTTGCACCCCACAGCAGGGTGAAGCAGCTTCTCCTGAGCCTTCAGGGTGCTACAGAAACCTTTCCTGGTCAACACAGCAGCAAGGGAGAGGGTTCCAGAGCTCTGTGGTCAAGTCTTATTTGTGACATAGAAGGATATGAGGTTTCTGCAGGACTTAGGAGCTGAGATTTGCCCACCTCCTGCTGAGGCTTCCTGTGTCCCCTAGCACCTGCCATTTCCTCCTATGCCTCACAGTGCCACACAGCAGTTCTAACTCACTGACCCATCTCTTCCAGCACACCCTCTCTCCAAGTTACCATGTAAAGCTCTTCACTGCTACAGGAATTCTGAAGCCTTTGAGCTGTACTTGGGAGTTTGCAAGGGGAGCTGAAGTCTTCTGATAGGAGGAGCTTGACCAAAAAGCCCTTGTTTTCACATCTGGCAAGCAGGGTTTACATATCTGGGTAAGTATCATTCAGGAGAGAAATTAAATTAGCTGCATCCTTCTCCCTCCACAGCAGCACTTCAGCTGAAGCAGTAATGAAGAAAAATCTCACGAACTAGCCACTGGCAACCAGAATAATTTGTCTGCTATCGATCCACAGTGTGATTTAATGGGGTGGAAAAGAAGGCACAGGTCCCTCTCTCAGTTAGGGAAATCTCACCTCATCCTTATAGGTTCTGTTGGCCCTATCCTGCTTCCATGCCACCCTTGTGCATCCCCAGCTCAAGCCCTGCACATGCATTTACCCTCCAGGTGCCCTGAGAGGGTGGCTATACCCCAAGAGCCAGAACCACTCACGAGAGAGGAAACTCCTCAGGACTTGTGAGAAGGGGAGATTGTTCAGTCCTCTGCTTAGTTGCTGAACCCAAGAGCCTGCAGGTTTAATCTCAGTCTGCCACAAAATTGGAAGAGATTCCAAATTCATCCAGCAATTTTTGCAGACTCTCACACCCAGACATTTGCTTTGGGAAAGGATTTGCTCTCACTCTGCTTGCTCACATTTGCATCTCTACACCAATAATTGAAAGTGCAGCCTCACCACAAAACACCTTGAAATTGATGACTATTGTCATAAACAGGAACTGCAAAATTAAAACCCAAGACCCTCCCTCCCATCAGTTTTTCCATCCACAAGCCCAGCTCTGCCTAAATCATGCAAAAGCCATAAAAAGGAGCCACACGCACCAACCCATAAATCCCAGCTGTCCTGTGTCCCCAGCTTAATGCCAAGTGATAAAGATGCCCCAGAGTTTATGGGGCTGACACTGCCCCCCTCCTCCTCCTTTTGTTGATTGTACACATAAATAAAACCACAGTGATCTCATTTGAGCCCCTTAGCCAGCAAAAGCAGGAGCTGGGAGCCCCAGCCAGTCTAGCTGGAGTGACTCACCATGATTTTTGATTGAAGCTGACTATTAGCGGATACAATTAAGATGCTGCTTCCGTTTAAAGATGAATTGGCCACGCAACGACAAATTGTGAATGCTTATTGCTGCCATGCTGAGGCAGGTAATCAGGGAATGAAGTTGTAATTGTGGCACCTCTTGTTTTGCTCCTGCTGGAGCACAGAATGCGAGATTCAATTTAACAAACAATTTGCCACACGGCTCATCCCTGCTGGGTGGGAAAGCAAGGCTTCCTTTGAGTTCCACTCCTTTTTAAACCTGTTAAAAGCAAAACTGGCCCTTGCTTTAACCTTTGCACCAAAGCAGAAAGGAAGAGGAGAAGCCCAAGAGTATAGCTGACAGTGTATTTGAGAATGTATGTTGGGCTTCATCCAGAGATGACAAGAAAAGAAGCCCCATATACTGGAAAGTATCATCATCCTTTTGATACTTTTTGGGTCTTTCTGAGATTCTCTGGAGAAACTAGAGGACAGCTGGGCCGGCGTGTTGGAGCAGCAAATGCATATGTGGGCACGTGGGGAGGCATTTATATACACCCAGAGTTGCTCTGCTGCTTCAGGAGATTCAAGTTACAGCCCCTGAATGACCTTGAAGCCAATTATCCTATTTTTTCCCCCCAAGGGAGGGAGGGACCAATTGAAGCAGCAGCTCCTCAGCAGCTGGCTTTCATCCTGCTGCAAAGGAAGGAGTGCACAGGTGCTCTGCAGGGCTCAAGGGGTTGGCATTGAAACGACTCAAAAAATAATTACAACCAGAGATCTCCTGGATCAGACTCACAGAGCAGAGCTTCCTTAGCTTTGTTTACCTCTCTTTGCATACAACCACTGTCTCCAAGTTTCTAGTTCAAATTTGGCTTCTCCAACAAGGCAAATTCCATGGAGGAGATACAGCCAGGCCTTACAAACCCTTCCTGTTTCACTGTTGGTAGTGATTCATAAGCATACAAATAACTTACTTAAACCCCCATATCTCAGAGATTTTATTGTGCTTCTTTAAGGCTAAACATGCATTACATGTTTTGAAATCTCAGAGCCAACCAGGACCAGCTGCTCTTTTTACTTTAGGATGTAGATATTGGCATTACCTTTTTCATCAAAGGAAGGACAAAGAAAGTTGTTCTCTAATTGCTAGTCTCACCTAGAAAATGAGGGCATCAGCTGTACAGAGAGGTCCCTCTGTTCATCACTTTGTAAGTGGCTCAGTTTTTCCTTCTCACAAACATACAGGAATCATAGAAATCAGAGAGCACAGAGGAACGTTCAGCGGTTGGCAACTGCAGAGGCTCTGATGGAAACCTTATAGAAAAGAAAAATAAAAAAAAAGAGCATCTTCTGTTTTCCTTCTGATTTTTTCTCAGTACTGCTGGCCATGGTCTCCAGAGAACACATTTTCTTGCCTACAAGCATTATATGGGACCCAACATCAGCTGGATCCTGCTGTTCACCCCTTATCAGCCTTGGAAAAGCCCCAAGGCAGTCAACAGCACAATTTGTTGCTACTTCAGGCAGGTGCAAATCAAAGGAGCGAAAAACTCACCTACTTAAAATTTAGTGTTTGTATAGAGGCAAGAGCCTTGTGCTCTGACAAAGCAGGAAGCAGAGAAGCACAAATGGTTTGCAATTTGTATGTGAGCAGTGCTGGGTACTTGGGGGAGGATGAGGGCGATTTTCTTTTAACAGAACGATCTGGACTTTGAGAATGCTCCTCTCCAACATCTCCCAGGCAGCAGCCAGCCTAGCCTTACTGCAGAGCTTTCCCTTGCCCAAATATCTTGCAAGAGACCAAGCACTAGCCCAGATGTGGCATCCATTACAGGGCAAGCATTCTAAGGCAAGATGATGACTCCTTATCAACTCTTATTAAATAGCCACCATTGCAGGTGGCCACGAGGTTTCATTTGTTGCCCTGTTGTTACAAGAAACCTTGCTTTTTAAAACATACTCTTAAGTAGCTATCTCACCTCTCCCAGGTGCTAATTAACCCCTCTGACTTTTTTTTAGAAAAATTATCCACAGGTTTCTGTTTAAAGGAGCAGAGAATGAACATCAAGGCAGTGTTTGGATCCATCCCAGTGCATATATTGAATGTAAAGCTTTTGGACTGTTCAAATGAGTGTTTCGGGTGTGCTGATTTTGGTGTGAAGGCTGTACCTTGAGGCGGCCACACAGCTCAAGCCCTGAGCACAAAGGGTACTGCAGAAAAGGTTTCTGGACTTATTTAGCAGCTGAACAAAGAAAGGAATAGCAGGTACTTGGTTTGTAACCCTTGCCTGCCCCTTGACAGCAGGACCTGCTCCCTGGGCAAAGCTTGGGAGCTGTGAGTTTAGGTCAGCAGAAGGGGACAGACATGGCAATTCATAATGTCTCCTTCAGGCTGCCCCAGACACCTAATTCAGGTGCAGGTTACAAGGAAAAGAGGCCTCTGTATCCCGAAAGGTACCCATCTTTGATACCCCGAGTTGGCTAGAGACAGACACTGCAAGTATCCTTCCTTTCTGACACAGGTGGGTCATGTTCAGCGCTCTGCTGTACAGCCGGGCAGGGAAATCAGGCAGAGCAAGGTCGAACGGCTCACCTTGCAAATGCTTGCATGAATACTTAATCTCTCTCCTGTGAACAGTCTCACCAGCTTCAATACAACTGCAGATATTTAATCAGGAAAAGATCTTTAACCCACTGCCTGCCTCCAAGGGGTCTTGGGGCTGGGAGGCAGAGAGCACAGTCTGCCACCTGAGCCACCCCCACCTGCCGCAGCCTCCTGCAGCACAACTCCAGCAGCAACCTGAACGTCACCACCACAATGTTTTTAGTTACACAAAGCCCTGTCAAAGCTGAGTGTTTCTGCTTTTCACACACATAAGGCTGCAATCACATTCCTGGCTAAACCACTCCTATTCTCCCAAGCCCCAGACACAGCAGTTAATGTTCTCCAGTTCAATAAACCATCAATTCTACCACCACAAAGGGAAAAAACTCTCAAAAAAAAAACCTCTAAACAACCTCACACAATAAAAAGCAAGCAAGAAACCAAACAAAAAAACCCTGCCCCTTCAGGCTTGCTCCCTGAAACATGGGTGAGTTTCCAGGCTCTGCAGAGATGCCACATGTCTCCCACCCAGGGAAAACCTCACAGGTACCCCAACCTGAGGCTACTGCAGACTGAGCAACCTTAAGTCCATCCCCACCTCCAGTTCCCCCCAGCCTGGGCCAGCTACTGAGTGATTTAGGATCCCCTCCTTTTCTTCCTCCTCCTCATCAGTGAGGGGGAGCAGACACTCGTGCAGCTTTGAGAGGTACTGCTCCAAACCAGCCATTGCTCCTGAAAGCAGCAGGTGACCTCTTTAGGGATACCCACCTGTGCTGCCCCTTCAAGACACAAAGGGGGCCCCAGGGCTGAGCTTCCAGAAGAATCACTAAAAATGGAATTTGTGCCCTAGTTAGAGCTGAGGAAAAGCAATTCCTAAGTCAAGCTGCTTGAGTTCATCACATCATGGAAACACAAGCCCTGGTGAATCATAATCCACTGGTTTTATCTTCTTGGGGCAGGAGACAAAGTTATACCGAAAACATTGTCTACAGACATCTCTATTTGGAAACAAATGCATATGTTACTGCACTAAATTGTGTCAGCTAAAGGAGATGGAAATTAGATCATTTAAAAGCAGAGAGCTCTCCCGTATTGTTTCAGCAGAATAATCTCTTTTCCATAGCCAGGCAAGGGGCTCATTTTTGGGGAAAACAAACACATCTTTTACGATTATGGCCATTCAAAGCTGTTTCTTGCACTCTAAATTGTCACACACGAAGGATCAATGGCGTTCTCAGATGATGATTTAATTAAAAACTCCTCCTTTTTTCAAGTTGCGATCTGCAAAACCTCTCTGAATGGCTGATGGATGATTTGCTATTACCTTGCCTGCTTTCATTTTAGTATTTTTTTCAGAATTTTAATTGCTGCCATTTGAGGATTATTGATTACCTGTAATTGTTCCTTTTCTCAGGCATCTCCCTGGTTATCTGCAGCCAAGTGATGTCTGCAAAAGACAAAAGCAGAGTGTTTCAGAACCTAATGGTTTTCCTTAGCTGTTAATGAACACTGATAAGTTGATACCTGGATGCTGCAGTGGCCTGAACTTTGAAAGTGGATGAGATTGAAAATTTCTTCTCCTTAAGAAAAAACACTAAAAGCACCAAAAAACCTTTATATACACCAGTCACATAAAACAGAAACTAGACCAATGAAGTCTTGAAGGAGCACGGGACACTCCTGAGTGCAAAGGAAAATCCCCCACTGCCTTCCAGAGCCCGCACTCACTTCACACGGATGTCATTCCTACAGGTCACAGGTATAGAAGGATCCAAGGGACAGCCACCAGATCCAGAGGAACTGGACTAAAGGGGATTTTATTTTTTTTAGCTCCTAATTCTGTCTGCTCTGATCAGCCCATTAGACAAAGAGGTTTGCTCAATTTACCAGTGCTCAGCTCACAAACTGCTGAGAGCTCGGACTTGGTTCTGGATTTGGCAGGAGCTGGAGACACACAGTTGTTTCCCACACCTTTGTCTTATTTACAATCAAAATTTCATGGAAATATTTAAACCATGCAGCAGAATCACCCAGTGCAAAGCTCATTTTCCTCCTTAGGTCTTTTTCTTTGCACTCCAGGTACATTTAAAAGCTCATACGTTTCAAAATACAGGGTCAAAAATGCTGTTACAGAGGGAGCATCAAGTGCAACAAGCATGAGGCTGCCCTTTGCTGCAGGTTTAAGGTAATGCTTCAGTTTAGTCTGAGAATTATGATCTCAAATTACAGCAAATTATCCTGTTAGAGTTGATCTAATAATTCTGGTGTACCTTGGTATAAAGATAGCACGATTAAACAAAAAAAAAACACCCTGCATCTTTAATTTCAGAGCAATTATTTTTAGGAACTGATCATCAGCTAAGTGGGAGCTCATTACCAGATTTTGTCTAGAAATAAGTTTTCAATAATGAGTGCCTGCCCACAAGACTTAAATAACAAAAAACTATGAAACATGGTGGTAGAAATTTGAGAAATTTTTTGCTTTATTTTTTTTTTCCCAGTGCACCCTGTCACTGACCTGCAGCCCAGTGGGGAAGACAACACCACACTCAGCTCTGCCCTGGCCTCAGCACTGCAACCAGGTACCACGGTGCCATGGGAAATCCCTCTCATCCACAGACTGCACGAGCATCCCTCTGCCCTGGGAAAATAGGAGACAAGAGGCTGGAGCAGTCGGAGGTTGCAGAAGCTTTGGCCCTTCGTCATGGTTTGACACTGGCCCAACACCAGGCACCCACAAAAGCTGTTTGCTCACCCTCCCCTGCCACAGCTGGGCACTGGAGAGGAAAAAAAATTAAGGAAGGCTTCATGAGTTGAGATAAGGACCAGGAGAAAACACTTCAAGGGCAAAACAGGCTCAAGTTAAGTTGCAAAGTGGATTTATTACTAAGAGAATCAGAGGAGGATAATTAGAAGTAAAATAAAGCCTTAAAACACCTTTTTGCCCCCCAGGCACTCTTGCCTTCCCACCAACAGTGCAGGGAGACAGGGCATGGGGGTTTTGGTCAGTTCATCACTGAGATTTTCTTCTGCTGCTCAGGGAGAGGAGTCCTTCCCCTGTGAGGCAGTGGAGTCCCTTCCCATGGGAGACAGCTGTCTGTGAACTTCCCCAGCATGAGTCCTCTCTCATGAGCAGCAGCCAAACTGCACCTGCTGCAATGTGAGTCCCTCTCATGGGCACACAGCCCTCCCAAAACTGCTGCAACGTGGGTCTCTCTTTCCAAGGGGTGCAGTGCTCCAAGGACAGCTGCTCCAGCCTGGAAGCAGGGCTCTCCCTCCACCAGGTCTCCACTGGATCACAGGCTCCTCCAGGCATCCACCTGCTCTGGCATGGGCACCTCTGCCATGGGCTGTGGGTGGATCTCTGCATCCCCCATGGATCCCCATGGGCTGTGGGTGGAACTTTGCATCCCCTGTGGATCCCCAGGGGCTGTGGGTGGATCTCTGCATCCCCCAGGGATCCCCACAGGCTGTGGGTGGATCTCTGCATCCCCTGTGGATCCCCAGGGGCTGTGGGTGGATCTCTGCATCCCCCAGGATCCCCCTGGGCTGCAGGACCACAGCTCCTTCACCACGGTCTCACCATGGCCTGCAGAGGAATCTCAGCTCCAGTACCTGGAGCTCCTCCTCCCCCTCCTTCTCCACTGACCTTGGTGTCACCATGTTGTTTCCTTCACATATTCTCACCTCCTCCTCTTCTCTGACTAGAAGAAAAACTGTGTGCCTTTTGTTTTGATTTTCTTCTTAAATATGTTATCACAGGAGCGTTACCAACCTCTCGAATTGGCCCAGCTTTGGCCAGCAGCACATCCATCTTCAGAGCCATCAGGGATTTGCTCTGCCGGACATGGTGGAAGCCTCCAGCAGCTTCTCACAGGAGCCACCTCTGTGGCCCCCCAGCTACCAAAAACCAGTAAGAAAAAACAGGGGAGTTGTGGAATCCTCTGAATCCTTTCCCCTCAGTGAAACCCCCAGGACATTGCCTTGGAGAGACCTATCACAGAGCTTTCTCCACCTGAGCAGGCCAAAAAGACTTCCCCTCTGTAGTCTTGCATAACACCGTGATCCATCCCAGTTCCTTTCCCCATATTCTGAACTTCTCCTGGTTTCTTCTTTCCCTGTTCCCTCATTGGTTGTGGTACCCCTGGTGGCCAGCCTATCTTCCCTGAAGGCCAATGCCCTCTGCCCTGCCCCCCATGCCCTCCCATACTTAAGCTTGTGCAGACCACATGGCCTTTGTCTTTCTCCCTGATCCCTTCAATGCCATAAACCTTGGCTGGAATATATCATACAGAGACCCTTCCTGTCCTTCCTCCTCTGAGCTATCTTTGGCACGTGTGTGAGCATGGCCTTGAAATTACTGTTCCCATGGCTTCGCCCCGAGTGGCTTCTGAAGGAGACGCTCTGAGGAAGGTTGCAGCATTTCCACCATCCTGCCCCGCCGCAACAAACCAGGCCATGCAAATCCAATGCACCCCTGCAATGGGCTTGCAGATCCAGCAAACCTTCCCGCGGCACGACCACGTGGCAGACCACTTGTAAAGATACTGCTGCAAATGTAGATGGAAGTGTAGCAGGCAGCAGGGGGATATATGAAGGGAATCTTGGATATCTAATCCGGTTGGAAAAGACAGCTTGGGTAGGCAGCTAATTGGGAGCCATGGGAAAAGCTTTCCCAGCTGCAGGCAGCAAGCAGCTCAGGGAGGAAGGAGCTACAGGTTTTCTGCAAGAAAAAGCTGACTGTGAAATTGAGTATAGTGCTGATGGTAAATGCGTTTCATCACCAAATTATATATCTATAAAAAAGTACAACAGAGAAAAAGAAAGAAGAAAGTATGTGTCAAGCTTTCTGGGCCTTTTTTTCACTTTTCTAGGGAAAATTGTCTTCCAGTACATTGGCAGATACAGCACAGGTGGGAACGTTTTCACCTAAATAATTGCTGGTAGGCTGAAGCAATTGATTTTCTTCTATTTTTTTCAATAAAAAAGAGATTAAATGCTGAGACTAATTTAGTAAAAATGATGGCCAGGACAATGGTTTTGTTTTGTAACAATGTGATTTTTTAAAATACACATGAAAATAGTTCTTATATTTCTACATTCTGAGAAAGAGTTGTTTATTCTGTAGAAAAAGATAAAGATTAACCATTAAATTTCTGGGCTGACCTTTATTATTAAATCTCTGGTCTGCAGAGAGCAGCAGACACTTGTAAGGCACGTGCTGGCAACTTCAGTAGCCTTTACTCTTGAGGGCTTCAGTCCCACAAAGCAAGACTGACATCAAAACCAGGGAAAAAAGATCATGAAAGGAATGAAGAGGTTCTTCTGGGTACAGAAGTCAACTTAAAAAGCTGGACCCCCCAGTCAGTGTGAGTCATGCATTTAACAACTGCAGTGACTTAAAGAATTAAGTGGAGACAGATTTTTTTCTTATTTTCACAAGACAGTAACATTTGGAAAGCAAAGCAAAATGTGGCATAGAAATACAGGCGCAAAGAGCAGGGTTGGAAGGAGCAATAGAGGATTTCACCGTGGACCCCTTCTCGAAGGCTCACGGTAAATATTATCCCTGTCCAGTTGAGGGAAGTTTCTTGCAGTGCAAATTATCTTTTTTTTTCTTGTTGTCATCAAAATATGTTTCAAAGGATATTTTTTTCATGTGATTCCAACTCAAAAGTTTGGCTTGAATCCTACTTCTTTGGAAGGCAATAATATTTTATTTTTGCCTTCGGTCAGGCCAGTGCTGGGCTGACAGGGAAGTGGATGGACAGTGAGTAGGGGTATTGTGCACACCTGTGTATTGACAGCAGAGAAGATAAAAGTCACTCCTGTGACTGCCATTGGGGACTTAGGGAAACTTGAGATGGTCCCACAAGGAGGGACAGGGAGGGCCTTCTTCACATTATCTCACGTGCCCAAATTAAGAGGCAGACACAGAGTGGTTGTTGGCGTCTTATCCCAAGTAACAAGTGATAGGACAAGAGGAAATGGCTTCAAGTTGCACCAGGGGATCTTTAGATTGGATGTTAGGAAAAAGTTCTTCACTGAAATGGTTGTTAAGCATTGGAACAGGATGCCCAGAGAAGGGTGGAGTCACCTCTTGGAGGTATTTAAAAGCCACGTAGATGTTGTGCCTGGGGACATGAGGTGAGCCTGGCCATGCTGGGTAATGGTTGGACTCGAAGATCTGAGGTTTCCAACCCAAACGATTCTGTGATTTTGTAAGTAAGAAGAGTGATGCAGAGCACTCACACTGGAAATCTGGCTGTACTAGACAGGCATGTATATTTGATGCATAAATTCAGATGATGTGAACATGAAACCTGTTCCTGGTGTAACGCAGTTAAGGCAAGGGCACACGTTTGACCACCTGACTAAAAGCAATGTGGAAGCACATTCGCTGCTAACTGAAGTAATACATCAAGCCTTGGCTTGCTTCACCAATATCCTGGAAGAAAATCACCTTGTGGGATCGGAGAGCAGCCACTAAGTGGGATAACAGCCTAGCAGGCAATGTGCCTGGGAGATGCATGCACCGAGCCTTGAGCCAACATCGCTCACAGGGGTCCCACAAATAAAGCTCTGAGCTCTGTGTCAAACTTGCCTTGGCCAGGGAGCAGGTTTAGGAGACCTCAATATGTCTTGAAATATTCATACATGTCCTCTGTTATTGCTCTGTTCACATTCAAGTGTTTTTATAGTTGTACTATTGCATAGCTCTATAATTGAACTTTCCACATTTTCAAACATCCTAGCAGGGCTGTTTCAGAGCTCAAGCAGAAACAGTAATACCATAGTAAAAGAAATAGACAAAGCACTTGAAATAAAAGAATCTGGCTTAATTTGCATCAGAAGGAATTTGACCTGTAGGTTTTTCTCCTATGCTTTATGGAATAAGGAAAAAAAAGTAATAGTCCCGCTTTAGTATTTACAACATGCCTTTCATGCATCCTTAATGGCATTGTTTATAAAAAATGCATTAACTGTTCTGTTTTGCTTCAGGCAGGGGGGGATCCTTTACAGGATACGCAGCTTAATTTGGATCTTAGCAATGTTCCACAAATTAATGTATCTGAGAGACAAACTCCCAAGCAAAGATATAAGAGCAGGAGCTTGGCCTTTGCACATGAATATTCTTAAGCAGAAAGGAAGAGGCTTTTTTCTCCTTACAGTTTAAAGTAGATCATAAAGCTCCCCAAAAGAACAGGAGGGAAGGCAACTGCTAAGTAGGGCATATAGTGACAGGACAAAAGGGAATGGCTTAAACTATCAGAGGGCAGGGTCACATTAAATGTTAGGAAGAAATTCTTCCCTGTGAGGGTGGTGAGGCCCTGGCACGGGCTGCCCGGAGAAGCTGTGGATGCCCCATCCCGGGAAGTGTTCAAGGCCAGGCTGGATGGGGCTCTGAGCAACCTGGTCTAGTGAAAGGTGTCCCTGCTCATGGCAGGGGGGTTGGAACTGGATGGTCCTTAAGGTCCATTCCAAACCATTCTATGATTCTATGACATAGCTAAAATACGGCTTATTAAAAAACACCATCTTACACACACACACAAAGTTTCTGTATGTTTTGGGTTTTTCTTTCTCAGATTTTTATATATGGAATTGTTGCTTTCCCCTTATTTCTCTTTGCACAAGGAGGCTTTGTACAAGAGGATAGGGATTGGGTTGTCCCAAACCCACCTGCAGGCCAAATGATCAATTATCCTCATATCTACTCCCTCCCAGGAGTCTCTATGACACTGCAAACTTTGCTTCCATTGACAGGTTGCCGTAAAAAACAAAAACATACAGAAAATAAAGTCCGTATAAGAGAAGGTCTTACACTGAGGCTTCCACTTGACTTTGCCAAGTGACAGAAAGTGATTTCTGCAGGGTAACAATTGAGTGATAAGTTGGGCATATATGTATGTAATACATGGTTATGCATCCACAGTACTTTGATAACAGTGAAGACGCTCATTTGGCAGGAGGAGGCTGAAAATGCCTCCTACATGAGTTAAGAATCAGGGATCTGTAATGCTAAGGAAAATGCAGGAGTGAAATATTAATAAATCCCAGGCAAATCCCAAACAATACCAAGGCAGGCATATTTCTTTCAACCATAATCCAGTTCTGCAAAAGCAATCTGAGGATATAGGGGTTGTTTAAGATGTCAGTGGGGTGTGAACAGATCACTCTGACAACTAAATTAAGGATGAAAAATATTTTTGGGTGTCATAGCATTGATTTCCCTTCCAATGAGAGCCTCACCTGGCTCTGAATCTCTAATAGTAAAGATTATGGATCAGCATGGAAGGAATATTCTGGATGATCCAATGTACCTTTCAGTATGCAGAAAAATGAATTTGATTTTGTAGCATTTTCAAAAGTATTTAGAATTACAAAACGAAATCAGTATTATTTTTGTGTATGAAGCAATAAAAATGGGAGACGCCCTACTGAGACTGGATTGCCAAAGTCCTTGCTAGAAAACAGCCATGTATTAACTATTTTCAAATACAGAGCCACAACAAGATAAGTGTAGCAGGAAGGAATCATCATAACATTTCAGAAACTGCTGCTGGCACTGGCTGCTGTAATTTCTCACTTGTAACAATCAGACATTATAAGGGAACTTGTACTTTGGAAAGAACCAGCTCTGTCTCTTACACTGTGACAAGTCAGGCTCAGCTAAAAATAGCAACCAGCAAGGAAAAGCAAATAAATGCATCCCAGCCACCCTTTGAAAAGTCCTTTGCTCCCCACTGATTTCAGCTGGAAAACCACAGAGCCATGCACGCAGCCAGACACCACAAAGGGCCTCCGTGTCTCCAGACTCGCATGGGCTTGTAATTAAATGAAAAGCTGCAGTCATTTAGCAATGGACACAAGCTCAGCCTCTCTGTGCCCCCTCCTCAGCACCACTTCTGCTCCTCCTTCCCCCTGCACCTCATTTTCTTACAAGATCAATTCAGGGTGTGCAGGTTAAGAGCTCAGGATCTAGGAGATCTAAGAGCAAAGAGTGGCAGCAAGACCCCTTGACGAGGTGCAGGTGTCAGGAAATCAGCCTCTGACATGAGACCTGAGCCCTGATGTGCTCCCACCACGAGTGCATCTTTTATTCTCCCCCAGCACTGAGAGAGATGTCAGTCACACAGCTAAAGGACACAGGAGAGCCACGGGAACGAGAACCCTCCACGGTGGCAAGGTTTCATGCTATTTCTTTAATTTTTTGTCTGGCAAGTGAAATGTATTTCACCAGAAGGTGGGAAAGAACTTGGAACAAAATTGATCTTGGCTGAGCAAACATTTGACAACGTTCTGTGGGAAACAACCATCTGTCTTGGGAGATATCAACTCCAGGAGATATTGATGGCACTAAAAATATCCGCCTTAGTCCACAGTCCCACGGCATTCAGTTTGCAAGTGTGGAAAGCTTCAATCCTTCAGCAGTAAACCTTTCTATTTATTTTTATTTTTGGAGTGTTGACTTACCAGGTGAAGACTGAAAGGCTCTGGTTTGTTCAAGATGCAGCCACACAAGTTTCTGGTGCCTGGGATGAGTGGAAACTAGAGAGGAGCTGCAGAGAGATAATTAATATGGATTAAACGGAAAAAGGGCTTTGTGCTCTGCTTCACAAGTACAGACCGTACACAGAGATGGATGTCTCCATCTCAGAAGAGCTTCCTGGAGCAGTTTGGCAGGCTGGTTTCTTCTGAGAAACATGAGAGGAGAGAAAAAAAAACAGTACTCTTTGAAAGAAACTTTAAAAACATACCATGAATTCAAAACAGCTCTTCCCTGCTCACTGTCGAAGAGGCTAACGGATTTATTGAAGCTGACAAACAGTCCCCATCCCATGAATTATTAAGATTTAGACCATTTCACCTTCCATGTGTCACTAAAAATCAAGATAATACAAAATTTTACAAGGAAAAAGGGAAGATGGGGCAGCTTAACTTCACCAATGGATGTTCTGCACAGAAGTTGTCACATCCATTTTTGTATCTGTGGTTTGCCAATCACCTGCTGCCCAGGCAGGTGGTTTTACATGGGCCTGTGAAGTAAGTAATAGTTATTTTTACCACAAACTGGAGACCTTACTCCAGGGCATATTTCATTTTGGAAAAGGCAGTCTCTTGACCATCAGGGGTCTCTGTAGGGAATATCAGAGATGAGAGGATTACAGGCAAAAGCCTTGAGTTGTTCTTCCATACCTGCTCCAGTGTCTCTCGCTCACTCCACCTGTGATTTGTGCAGACTCCCCACCACAGCCACACCAACATCCTTATTCCCTCACAAAGAGCTCCAGCTGCACAAAGAACAAGATCCTCGTTCCACAGGGACAACCTGCATTTTGCTCTTTAAATCCCTACCCCATAGTAAATCCTGGGATAATTTTTAGTGTTGGATGTTTTGGTGCCTTTTTTTTTTTTTTTCCAATTTTCTGCTGGTTTTCTCCTTCTGGGAGAGTGTCTGACTTGAGTTTATGGTTGTTGCCCAGGAGAGCCAATAACAAGTGCCATGCACTTGTGCCAAGAGCAAGGACAAATGATCCTTCCTGCCTCCAGTGGCTGCCCACCACGAACCCCAGAGCCAGATCTGCCTTCTCCATCTTTAGTGTCTGCCAAAGAGGATCTCTGTTCTGTGGCCAACATGGCAATCCCATGGGAATCTACGCAGAATGCCTTGCAGAAGGATGATTGTTCAATACACTCATATGATTGAAAGAAATAATGCTAAATTCAGTCAAATACTGCAGTGATGGAGGTAGAAAATGCAATGACTGCTTCACCCAGATAGACTCAGGTGGGTACAGGAAAGGGGGTGCCCCAGCACAGGGACAGAAAAGGAGAATTCCAACTTCTGGAGTAGTTCAGGGAAAAAAACCACAATAAAACACTCCAGGAAACAGTAGCTTCATGGAATAGTGAATACTACACTTTGGGGAAAAGGGAGTTGGGATTTGTTTCCTGGGCAACTGGGGAGCCATAAAGATACTGGATCACAGTTAGGAAAGAAGTGGAAACACCTGAAATAGGAAGGCAAGAAGGAGAAGGAATTTCTTCCTGCAGATACACCACGAGGAGAAAAAAGTTTGATAGGATGCACACTTTTTAATGATTTTTTTTGTAAGTTGGGGTTATTTGCATGGCAGCTCTGAAATAGGACAAAGTACAGAGAAGGGCAATGCTGCATAATGTGAGCGAGGAAAGGGAACTGTTTGGCTTTTTCATTTAAATGCATTAAAATCTCTGTGAGGTCTGTGTGTGTTGAGAGAATGGGTATGAATTTAGAAAAAATTATGCTGAAATAAACGATGACTCCAGTGAGAGAACAAACTCAAGCTGAAGGCTCATAAGCACAGCTGAAATTAGAAACTGTGCTAATAGTCCCAAGCTGTGTTTCAGGTTGATGCTGAGTGGGGCACTGACTCAACAAACACGTCAGCAAAACAGAATTTAACACCAGAAAACCCTCTGTAGTTCTTTGGAAATGAAATGTGAGGCTATGGTCACAGGGACCTGGCTGCAGGGATGGGATGGATGCAATGGCTGTGGAATGCACCTGCCCATCCACAGGGATCTCCTGACCCCACTGAGGTGGGTGTCCATGGGTGGTGAGATGCCAAACTTCTCTAAGAGCCACATCCTGCTGATCCTCTCTGCCTCCCCTGTCCCACTCTTTTTCCCTGGTAGCAGCACTGCCCTGAAAGGGAAGGAATCAAACTGGCAAAGTGACTTACCGTGGAAAGAGCAGAGGAAGAGAAAACCAATAGATTTAGGCCTGGACATACCCATGTAGGGGACAGGCACCCCAGAGTGAAGGGACTTGGAGGTTTGGTGGTGGGAGAGAAGAGCACATACTTGGCTTCCTGCTTAGTGGTGACACAGACCCCTCAATCTGTCCCCCACCACCACGACTGGCTGCCTTCCTCCATCCCTCGTTGTGCTGGGGCCATCTGTGTGCTAAGGCAAACTTTGAGGGTGACACATAGGCAGAAAACACTTGAGAGACACTGGACTGCTGCTCAAAACCAGAAGATATCGGTGGTGCCTTACCAACAGGAGATCTTGCTGGCTTAGTATCGTCTTCCCCAGATGTCCAAACACAAACAGGTTTCCTTTTAGCAAGGAAAGAGGGAAGATCATCAAAACTCACAAAGCTCAGGCTGGTCTGAAAACAAAGGAAATTAAAATAATGGAATCATAGAATGGCCTGGGTTAGAAGGGGTCCTAAAGATGATCTCATTCCAGCCCTCTGCTATGGACAAGGACACCTTCTACTAAACCAGGTTGCTCAGAGCTCTACCCAACCTGGCCTTGAACACTTCCACAGGTGGGGCATTCACAGCTTCTGTAGGCACCCTGTTTCAGTGCCTCACCGCCCTGAATTTCTTCCTAATATCTAATCCTTAGATAACTCCTTATTCCCAAATCTCCAAAAACCAAATCCAGATGAAGGCAATTAAAGAACCGCGTATGGTTACTAATAATACTTGGATTTCAGTTGTCCTGGTCAAACCAAAGTATTTTTGCCACATCATCAAATACATCCTATATGTGCATTCTTTATTCAGTAATGACTTGTTTATACATGGCTGTGGTGTACCCTGAAACATGCAGCTTACTAATTAACTCATAGCCTGGGATGGCAATTAGCACAACAAAACCTAGATGGATCATGGGTTGTACATGCATGAATCACTGAAAATAGGCAGCCTCAATGGTTTTTTAAGGAGAAAACATGCATTTCGAGTTGAGTGAAGGGAGGCTGTCCAGGACTGACACATGTGAGAAATCAGGCTCTGGTTGTGCAGGGAGCTGCAAGCTCAAGGTCCCCAGCCTTCAAGCTGGTTGAGTGGCAGCACAAGGATCTGCCTTTCAATATCACATCAAAGAGCTAGAATTCTTTTATCCCATGGAAGAATGGCTTCCCAGTGCTGTTCCTCAAAGTTATCCTGCCAAATGACCACAGACTAGAGGTTTTGTGATGAACTACAGATCTGCCTAGGACCACTGAACCAAAGCAAAGACAAGCTAAATTTGGGTGAAAGACTTCACACTCTGTGCACATGCAGAAGGGCTGCTAAGTTGATACAAAGCTTTCTGATATGGTACCTACTGGGCTTGAGACTCTTGGGAGTTTAGTGCCTTCCCTCCTTTGCTTCCATGAAAAATTACAATGACTGGGCACTGCTCATGCAGCTCCACACTGTGCACTTGCTGCTGATGGGTGAATTTAATCCTGCTGGAAATGCAGAGGTGGGCTGCAAAGGATGAACTGTTCCCTGTCAGCAGTTAAGCTCCTTCATGCCTGCTCAGGGGCTTTGTCTAAAATCAGTGACAATCTGCCCACTTCCATACCTAATTGTCATAAACATGTGAAAACAGACCACAGCATAGTTAGCAACGCTCCCTTCATTATGCCAGTGTGCTTCTCGTAGCATAATCACGATCAACAGACACATCATTCTTCTCTCACGGTTTTCATTTTGCAAGTTTAGCTTCTTTTTTCCACTAGTAAAGATTAAAAAAAGAAAAGAAAAAAAAAGAAACAACATAAACCACCACCTTTTGAAGGCTGAATCTGTCTATGCAGCAGTTGGTGACAAGCAGCCCCTGACCTGCAGAATCAGACTCTGCAGTAGCCAACACCAGCAGAAATAAAGAGCACATGGTTTGAAAGAAAACTTGGTGCCCATCGCAGGCACCTCAGAGTCTGCACTTCATCAAGGGCCAATCTTCACTAGGATTATTAGTTAACCAGCCATTTCCTTCCTCATTGGCTTTTAACCATTTATTGTTTATAGTGCAGCCTGGGAAGCTCTGCAATAGACACTAAAGCATTTAGGAGAAGCAGCAGGAGTCACTCTACAGGAGTAAGTTAAAGCTCAGCATGTTCCCTTCAGCTGGAAATCATAAAACATCCCTGGAAACATATAGCTGAGCCCTGAACTGGAAGACAGAAAACAAGAGGGCACCTTTCCTGCTCCCCATGGAGAGGGCTGCCAGCTGCCAACCATGGCCTGTTCATTCCAGGTGATGTAAATGCAGACATTTTTGCTAATCTTATGCTAAGTTTGAGTTCAAATTTTGCTTTTGCTTGCATCTTCTCTCTCCTCCCTGTCTTTGAATGTTGCCTGCCTTTAGGAGTCTCTTCCTCCTTTCTCTATCCAAAACCATTTGCATTCTTCCTCAAAATGGTGATGATACAGTCTCTTATCTCATCATCCCCAGCTTGCCAGTCATTGCATGCTTTATGAGAAATAAAAATAAAGCAAATTCAAGATGTTAATAAAGCTTATGATCCAGAGACAATATTTACTTTGGATATTGTACAGAGAACTTAAGAAGCTGAGATCTCCCAGTTTTAGGAACTAAAGAGCTGTTTTACACAGTACACTGCCTTTTTTGTAGAACTGTTCAGAAAATGCTGGTCTGAAGTCTGGAGTATTTATTCCAGGACTAGTGAGTACCAGCAGCTGTGCATGAGGTTTTGAAAAGGACAAAGGATGTTTGTAATTTATGTCCAGTTTATTTTGTAAAGCAGCTTTGGATTTAGGAATGAGTCCAGATAAGTTTGTGCACTATGCCATTTTACAGAACAGCAAAGCCAGTGGCTGACTGACACCTCTGGGGGCTGGAGCACTGACTCCTGTGCCAGACAGGCTGGTGGAGGTGAGAATAGTCAGGCTTCCAGGGCTTCCTGGGCTTCCCACTGCCAGTCATTGGAGGCCTGGCCACCTGTCATGGAGAGCAAAGGCAAATACCCAACGGTGGTTTAATATAAATAATCAAAACTCCTCTGTCCTATGGCAAACTGAGTCGATTTTCAGGACAATTTAAGTATTCGTGCCTCCATCTGGTCTGTTTGATGCTGTTAAATTCCAAGTCAAAATGAGTCTGTTTTAGAACAGCAGCACTGGTAATAGACACACAGATCCTGTAATGAGATCACCACAGTTAGCAATACAGATGCAGTCCAGCTCCTGAGACCTGGGCCAGCAGAAGGGTTGCACATCAGAGCTGGATTTCCAGGCTCTCTCAAAGCTGAAGTCCTTCTAGCACAAGGACCAGCAGTCCCAGAATAGCATCCTGTTTGCCATCTCTCAGCCAGAAAAATCTCACTTTGGACAACCTGTGAGTAAGTATGAATCCAAGCCCAAAGCTCTGACACCACAGTTTCCAGACGTGACTCTTCTGCTCATCTCCTGCCGTGGCCGGGGGTGCTCCTGTGTTCCAAGAGACAGTCCTGGACTCGAGGCTGGAATCCAGCCAGCTGCCACTCCACTTCCTGTGAGCTAGCAATGAGCACACCTGCCCTTTGCTCTCAGGAAAGTCCAGCTCTGCCTCTCTCCCACACCAAAAAAATCCCAGTATGATCAGCAATTCCCCCAGCTCAGTGTGAGGGAGGTGAGCACCACCCACCCACACTTCACAAATATTTCTGCCTGCCACGCCAAGAGCTCCTCTTGGTGCATTTCTTCCACCTTGCCTTTTTTCACTGGAATTCAGAAGAATGCATCTTGCTTAAAAAACCCAAACCAATCTCATACAGAGAAACCTGACCAAAATTGGCCATGCCACTGCACTTGCCTTTTCCCCAGAGGGGAGGATGCAGAAGCAAACAGAACATGGCAGATGTTTGTCATGGTGTTTAACGTGCTGCTGGAAGGGGTTCAGCTCCTGTTGTGGTGAGAGCTCAGAAAGCTACAGTGCAGAAGCCAAACACTTCAAGATGAGCTTTTTGTTTTGAAATACTTCCAGATGATGTGTCACAGAAGTAATTTAGGCAAGAATAGATTTCCCTAAGCAAGACAATGATAGAACATTACACTTGGCAGTTACTCTGAAATTGCACTACCTGAAAAGGCAATTCCTCACCTGAAACAGAGTATCAAAATAATTTGATTTTTTTCATCAAAAGTGCAGAAAAGATAAAGACCACTACAGCAAAATGCCTTCAGATGGACATACAGGCTGTCCAGCATATATAGATCTTTGGAAATTACAAGTGGTCTTCATATTTTCCAGTAATTTTGAGTTAATATCTACCTATCTCAGCTTGTTTCTAAATTACAGTGACACACATAGTTAAATTCTCAGCTGTATTAAAAATACCCTGAGTGAATGAAAAGAAAAAAACCCCAGCTCACAGTCTGTATATGTTGAATTATATCATCATTTGACTTTAGGATGTTGGAATTTGTTTTATCAGAATTTGACACTATCTACTTGACTCGAACACACAAGAAATGTAATAAAACCACCAAAAATGTCATGCCTGTGAGCTTCAAAGCAGCACAAAGCTTGACTGTTTTAACACCTTTTTTAATCTTACAAGAACTGCTTACCCATTGATTCAGCCTGTTCAGCCAGGATCATTCTGTCACTGTTGCTTTGAGTTTTAATGCATTTCTCTCTGTGCAGTTATTGAAAAAAAAATAGATATAACACAAAATTTCATGGCCTCTGGTTAAGGCTTCAGAGCTTCCTTGTGCTCGTTGTAGCACAGCTCTTTAAAAATGCATCATGCTAATGAGAAAGCAATTGCCTCCTGGCCAGAACAGGTCTGCAAAGGTGAGGCACAGTTCAATGAGGGAAAAATTCCCTCCCATGAAAGCATGGACAGAAACTGCTTCATACTTCTGGTCTCAAGGTTTTGATTCAAGCACAGTGTCACAAGCGATGTACATCCAACTGCTCCTCCCAGCTGGGGCTGTTATGTCCCCAGGGAGGGAATTCTCACCCTGGGAGATGGGCAGTGGTTGCCTGGTGCCTCTTGCACAGTGCCCCACATAGAAAAAATACAACAAAACAAACTCCTTGGCAAACGTGGAGCCATGTCCAACCTGTGGCGGGAATATCCTGGAACGGTGCCTGGGACAGTGGGACATGACTGGAGTGGGCACCCCTACAGTTCCCTACAATAATGACATGAGCTGTGGGAAAATTTTCCCAGAGGAGAGGGCCTACATAACCTGAAACCCCATTCCTGATCTAGCAACATTCCCCACAGCAAAGTGCAATTCCAGAATAGAAACCATTCCGTGCCAAAGCAACAAAACACGTTGTGAAACAAGTCACCAAAGCCCAGGATGTTACCTAGACACAATAAGATTTTTAAAAATTTGCTCATTATCTACCTTATCTTACTGATGCCTTTAGATTTTGAATGTTCCATCTTTTCTCTGGGAGCAGGGAGGCAGAGAAACTTGCCCTTTCTTCCTTTTTCTTTCCTGCAAGGAAGTGTGCCTTCTCTCCAGGTCTTATTTATCTTATATTGCATAAGATATTTTGGAAATCGTATAAAACGTTTTGGAAATCAGCAGGCAGATCTACAGTAGGCATTGAGGTTCCTTCTTCATGCTGAATTTAGGATTACAGGGATCCAGGTATAATTTAATAAAAAAAAAATTAAAAGGAGTAAACAGAAGCAGTCAAAATTAGCATGAAAAGTAGAAGCTGTACTTTTTTTCTGTTCAAATATTAATTTTACAGAAAAGAAGTAGAAGCAGTATTCTTAATAAAACAGTTTTTCCTTTTAACCAAAGACTATTAAAACAAAAAGCTCTTTGAAAAAAAATTCTAACCAAATATATATGACAAAATATCCAAGTCTTTCTTCTTTCCTTGCTTCTCCCCCTTCCTCCACCCCATTTTCTCTCCTTTAAGGGAATTGTTTTATTTTCTATTCTTTTGTTGTCACATCTGGAGGGCCATTTGTGTTGTTTCCTTCAATATCTTTCAGGCAACCTGGCAGCAGATGTATTGCAAAGCAAATTAAGATCCACGAAGGCAACCTGAAAGGCTAAAACAAGTTACTGCAAATCCAGTAAGTTTTGGGACAGAAACTGCAGTCAGAGCTGGTGCTTGGGGGCAGCTCTGTGGGTGCAGGGTCAGGTCTTTGCTGGTCCCCTACCTTACCTGGAGGCAGGTTCATCATCCCCTGTGTCACCAGGGGCTCTGCCCACCCACCCTGCCACCCACCCAGGGCCTCCAGGCTCTGTTTGGAGCAAGAAGCAGCACACATCCCTATGCCCATTCAGCAGGAGCAGCTCCTTAAAGTGAGAGTTGTTAAAATAAGGACTTGTGTATCTGTTCTCTCCTTTTGACTCCAAGTATAGTTTGGAATGCACACGGAGGACAGGATATCTGCAGGTGGGTGGAAGTGTCTGTGTCAGCTTCTCAGTCAGCAATGCCCAAAGGCAGCTGACAGCCTGAGGTGCTCAGCAGGCTAGAGAGGATTAACACATCCAGGGCAAAATGAAGCAAAAAAGATTTTTTTTTTCCTCCTGTCTATGCTGCCTTCCTAAGTATCAGGAGAGTGGGAACACGTTAGAGAGACTGTATTGTACCAAGTGTCACATGGCATCGTTAAACTGCAGATGTGCCAGAAGATAATTTTGATAAAGACCAAGAGCCATGTAAGAGTTGTCAGCCATGACCCCAAGGATGACAGGTTGTTACCACAATTTCCTAAGAGGCTGCATCTGTGAACTCCAAAAACCCTTTTTATTTTTTGCCCTCCCATTTGGCAACCTTCAGAAACTGGAGTTTAAGTCTCTTTTAAGTTGATGTGCTACAAAGGAACCAAAAGAAAGCCTCAAGGGGAAGATATTGGCTTCAGCTATTTGATCCAGGTTTTTACGTTGCTATTCTATGCCCAGTTCTGAGAAAAATAAATCCCTTTATCCTCCGATTCCCTACCTAATCAAAACTAGGCCATTTTACCCAAATAGCCAAGCCACGTTGCTTAACACCCACACTGATTTCAGCCCCCTGGGAGTCAGATCTGAGAGATTTTCCTTTAAAGGACTAGTCAGAAAGGAGAGTAATTTGTAATTTGGCAGTTGCTGCTCTTACGAAGCTCTGTCTTGGTCACAACATGTTACTCTTCCCATAAGGAAAACAAGTGGCACAGCAGCATAAGCCCAGGCAAGCATCCAGGAGCTTTCAGGTCTGGAGCAGCCTCCCTTAAAGGAAAAATGGATCCACTCTCACCTTCGGTGTTTTTGGCAGCGTTAGCAATGTCTTTCTCAAACACTAGGCTAAAAATATAATTCAGCACCTGCAACTGTATTCTTCTATTTCTCAAGGTGGTTTTTTTTTCCCCCCTAAGTGCATCCATAGACATAGGAAAGCAAAACCAACAGATGAAACAAGAGCATTACTGAAGATTATTGCACAGGAATCTTGGTTAATGAGCTTGAAGCACACCTTACTTTCTTGGCTTAGCATCTCATTACTACATCAGATCCCTTTTGCTTTAAAACACCAATGATTTCTGAAATTCACGTGAACATACTTTGTGCCTGAGCAGCAGAGTCACCACTGGGGTTGCTGTGGCAAACAAGCTGTTCTATCAGCCAGGAGAGGAAAGTGCTGTATAAACACTGAGTAATTCCTCAGAGGGCTAACAATGCTAGAGCAAGGTGAAAACCTGAAGTAGCTTTACCCAGTGAAATGCAGCCAAACCCCATTTCTACAGTTAATGGAGATCTGTGACTGCAGCACATTCAAATTTATTACTTTTTCCAGGAGCTACTCTTTATAGGTTAAAATGAAAATTGTACTTTTACTCACACTGGAGTGCAGGTCAAGAGAGGGGATTCTGCCCCTCTGCCCCCTCTGCTGAGACCCCACCTGCAGTGCTGTGTCCAGCTCAGGTCCAGCACAGGAAGGACATGGAGCTGTTGGAGTGAGGCCAGAGGAGGCCTCCAAGTTGATCAGAGGGATGGAGCAACTGTCATTGAAGAAAGGCTGAGAGATTTGGCATTGTTCAGCCTGGAGAAAAGAAGGCTTACAGGTGGCCTAACTGTGGGCTTCAGTACCTGAAGGAAGCCTACAAGAAAGATGGAGAAGGTCTATTCACAAGGGCCTAGAGTGACAGGACAAGGGGGAATGGCTTCAAACTGAGAGAAAGTAGGTTATCTTGGATATTAGGAATGAGTTCTTCCCTATGAGAGTGGTTAGGCACTGGCACAGGTTGCCCAGAGAAGTTGGATGCCCCTGGATCCCTGGAAATGTTCAAGGCTGGGTTGGATGGGGCTCTGAGCAACTGATATAGGGGAAGGTGTCCCTGCTCACCTTTGGGAGACTGGAACCAGATAAGCTTTAATGTGCCTTCCAACCCAGGCCATTCTATGATTCTATGAAATACAAACCCTGGAGTGACTTCAGTGACATTATCCTGACTGCCTTAACCTGGACTGTAATCATTCCCTTCACTTCACACCACCACAGCTGTGTCCTACACTCTGTCACTGGAACTTACCACACCCACACAGGTACCTTACACTTTTAAAAAGGCCTTTGACCAAATAATCTTTTCACCCCACTGTAATAAAGCCACTCCAGAATTTTCAAGACACTCAACTTTCCAGCCAACCTCTTAGATTCCCTTTCTGAAATTTATATTCAAACAGGTGACTCCTAGCAGCATGGCATGTATGAGAACATTGGGCAGAATCAGTTTTCTGCTCATTATTTGAGAGGGTTTTTCTTCATCACACCGTTTCTCACCTGAGTAACTGTATGTCATGCAAATGCTCTGCCTGGGGGTTCACAGGGCAGAATAAAGTCAGTGTGCTACTTTTTACAGCCAAAATAACTAAATGGTGACTGGTGAAATCCTCATCCAAGAGACTATTTCTGACATGTCCCTGAGGGCTGCATATTGGGCCTATGCTGCTCGGTATCACTGTCCATGATTTAGGGAGGAAGAAGAACAGATCTAAGTAACCACTAGTGATGTGTCACACATGATATATGACACACATACATGCAGTGACACAGGAATTAGTAGGAGAATAAATAACAACAATGCCTAGCCAAGTAAAAACAGAGAAAGGCAGCTGCTAGTGGAGATACCTTTTAAGTTGTTCTATTGAATTCATAGCTAAAGGGAGCTACTTAGGATTTCCAGCCAGGTGGCTGAGAAGAGACCCTGCTGCTTCTCCTTGTCAAAGAGGGGGTTAGCTGTCCACTGCTGTCTATGCTTAACTCCTACCTCAGGACCTGGAGGCACCAAAACCAAGGGAGAACTTCAGAGCAGCTGACCAGGCAAAGGAGATCAAGTGAGAAGACTGGTGGGTGGTAGATAAAAGAGGAGAAATCCCAGGAGGAGAGGAGAGACTTTTCATAGCTCCATCAGAAGGTTGGAGGGGTGTCTAAGAACACTGAACCAAATGGTGTTACCAGATTAGGGTTTTTTAAAATTAGTATTCATAAACAAAACAAAGCAGAATTTTTCCCATCATTAAATTAAAAGTATGATTACTTTAAAATTTTTCTATTGCTGAGAAAATGTTTGCAAATAATTTCATTAGCCCATTCCTGGCTGTCAGAATCTCCTTCTGATGGCTGTGCCTGTTTAAAGACTGCATCCACCCATTACAATACATAGTTTATTCCATGAAATCTTCCATATAAACCTCCCAGTCTGCTGTGGACTATGGGACATGCTAAAATAAACTCTCAACCTTCATTTATTGACAGGCTCATCCTCACTATAGTTACACAAAAAGTTAATTTTTGTCTTCCTAGTGGCTGTCATTTCTCACTGCAGAATAAATGATGCCTCAGCTTCTTAAAAACCCAGATGTGTTTCTGACATTGTTCCCATAAACTTTAACCATTAACATTGGAAAGAATTTAATTAACCAAAGTTTCACAGTCTTGTTACCTCATTACCGTTGTTCCTCAGCACCACAGAGCTGCTAAGACATTTCTCATCACTACATAATTTTCAGGCTACTTCCCCCAATTTCATAGATGACAAAGCAGAAAGCTGCATAGCTCATGTAAATCACTGTACACCTAATGTCCCACCAAAAGTCTGCTGCTGAATCACAAATCAAACACCAGCCCTGCCAAGCCTCACTCTCTCCCATCCTAATGTGTAGTGAGAAAACACAAGATCACAGAATCATTGGGTTTGGGAGGGACCTCTGGAGATCATCCAGTCCAATCTCCTGCCAAGTCAGGATCACCTGGAGGAGGTGACACAGGAACACACCCAGGTGGGTTTGGGATGTCTCCACAGAGGGAGACTCCTTGACCTTTCTTGGCAGCTTTCCCAGTGCTCTGCCACCCTCAACATAAAGAAGCTCCCCCTCATGTTGAGTGAAGCTTCTTGTGGCTTAGTTTATGGCCATAAACAAATCATAACGTGAAGGTATGTCCATCTGTCTGATCACAGACATTTATCCTCTTTCCCTTTTCTGAGCACACCAAACAGCCACAAATCAAAAGTCCCTTTATGACCCATTTCTGAGGTCAGGAATGCAAAGTTCAGGCCTTTCATAGTTCAGAGAGAGAGAGTGCACACACATGTAGAAGCTGGCATGTACACATGTCCAGAGAGGATTTGCAATAATTCACAGACTCTCAGAACCAGACTGTAACCTCAGCACCTGCTAGATACAACCTCAATTGTGTTCATCCTACTCCCTATGATGTTTTTTCAGGGAAACAGAAGCTGTTTTGTGGAAGACAGAACACAGCTGAAAACCTCCAGGATGCCCTGAATGGTCTTTCCACAGCTGGCAAGAGGTGGGCAGAGCATCAGAGCTGTGGAAACCAGTAGGGGGTGGCTTAGAGATGTCACTTGTGTGGCACAAGAAGGGGCTGAGCCTGCACTCCCCAAGTGGCCTTGGGTTCACCTCCTTGCCCCAACTATTCCAGGGAGCACCATTCCGTGGAGTCCTCTGCCCTGCACAGCACCAGACCCTTTCTGGCCTTACCAAAGGCCAATGCCAACCAAATTCAGTCTGGCCAAATTAAAATGTCTTTGTTTTCTCATTGTCCAAGCACACTTTGAGCTTTCCACCCCAATTTCCATGTACTCACCTCTTCAGCTCTTTAAACTTTGCAGCTACAAGACCAAAACTTCCCAAACATTTCCTTGCATGTCTTTCCACTGGTCTTAAATGCTAATGTATTGTATAACTCTGCCGTTTGCCCAGGGACCCTTTACATTATTTAAAGGCTGTCAGTCAGGTGTGAACCTTTCCATTGATTTACCATTCACTTCTCATCCTCTCCTGGACGCATTAGGCAGCTGCAACCTGCCACTGGTATTGAAGAATAACAATTCCATTTGTTTGAACCTGACTTAGAGCTGCTCGCTTTTGCAGCCCATATAATTCTCCTTATTGTGGTTTGTGTGACATTAATGACAAAATAAATAATTCAGCATGGTTTTCACCCAAATGTAGCCTTGTCAGAGACTAATATACAATCTTTGCTAGCTTATTTAACAAAACAAGCCCCTGAATGATGCTTTTAAGGGCTGAAACTCTCATTTTAATGGAATTTGGTGGCAAAATTCCCCCGAGACCCAGCAGTTTCAAACAGGCACAATCTTCCCACTCTTGTTCCTGCCAACCCACCTTCTCATTTAGCCCTGGTATTTATGCTCTGCACCCACCCAGCAGGTCTGTGCCTTCTTACCCTGCACATCTTAGGCTGGCTTTTTATGGAGCTGCACTTTACTTGAAGGGGCCATAAAATGAACCTGAACAGCACCAGGGATGTCTGCACAGGGTAATTAGGAGAAAAGAGAACACTTAGTTCCTTAATGAGATCTGACATTGAGGCTTCAGGAATGAAACTACTCCTGATCTTGCTCTCAGGGTGGTGGGTTTAGTGACACACCAAGCCACTCTAAGCATTTCAGGAGGGCTGCTTGGCTACAGGAGCTCTATAACAGGATCACTATTAAAAAAATATCACTAATTCTTCTGGACATTCATAAAAAAGCTTCCAGTACCTTCACTGAGACCAGGATATGCTTCTCAATACTCAGTGCCTCTACAGCATGCTTTTTCTCCATTTCTCATACACTCATTGCTACTTGTCCTTTGTTCATTAATGCTGTCCCTGAGCTGCTGTGCTAAAACTTGTGTCAATAGCTGTAGAATTTATGCATAAAGGAACACTCCTACCAAGAAAAATCTTGCATCTTTCCCTTAAAGCAGTGCTGCTTTACCTTAGAAGTGTATTGGCTCCAAAATGATCTCAGGGTTGACTTGGGAGTAAGACCTTTATTTCTTCATGACTTTATCTTCACCTCCTTTTCTTCTTTTTCCAGGAAAACCACTTAGTTTGTCTGTAAGCAACACATACAGAGACAGCATATATATCATGCCAAATTATTCTCCCCTGGAGCAAGATCAATTTGATATTCAGATTGGCTTTTCATTCATCCTGGGGCTGCAAAATGATTTGGTTTTCTTTCAGCTTCAATTTACCTAAACTATGGGTATCTGATTTTTGATTTTGCAGACTAGACTGCTATCCAGGGTGTTTTTTTCCTCATGTCCATGGAGTCTGTTGTTCCTGTTATGCAACTGCAGCTGCTGTTTGCAAAGACCACAGTGTGCATTGGGTAGTTGATGAAATAAAGCCTAATGAATTCTCATGGAGAGAGGAATCGTTAAATTTGTGATTTCAAAATAATGAATTTCCCATTTCATTTAAAATAGGACAGTAATGAATAGGTCATACATTTCAAAGTATATTCTAAGGAAAATGGCTAATGGTTTCCTTGGAGCTGTAACTTATGCTCCAGGAAAGGGATGCATCTGGCCCCAAAAGCAACTGTGATTGTGAAGGAGAGACAAGCAGTGCATCCTTTTGGGTTTTCATCCCCAGCTATAACACACTAACCACAAAGTTTTTGACAACCCAGGTCCCTTGGCAGCCCACACCTGCCTTGGGAATCCCTTCACAGCCCCACTCTACCATGCTTTAGCCCCTTCCTTGTTCTCCCTGAGAGAATCCTAACCCTAAAAATAACCATAACTCAACCAGAACCATAAAGTAACTCCTGTATCATCTTGCAAAGAGGCATGTCCAAAAACCACTGGCTCCTTAACAGAAATAAGCTGGTTTAAAGTCCTGATTGGCTAAACAGTGGTGTTAGTTCAGAGGCTATTGAGTTATTAAGCCAAAAGCTAGAGTTTAACATGAAGTCTTAGTTCTGAATGACATTAAGGTTACCTGCTCGGTAGGGATTTTATACACATCAGTGACATCACCACAACCAGGAAGGAGCAGACAGAGGGGGTCAAAAAATTTCCTTAAAATCAAGGAAACTGACACAGTTGGGATATCAGCAGTGATCTCATAATGCATCTGATATGGAAACAAAAATCAAAGTGGCCTTTTTGTATAAATGATCCAAGAAAAACACTACATCCAGCAGAGAACACCTGATGGCACAGTGGAGCTCTTGCAAAGGGTTCTATTCCTGTCTATATACACAGTTTTCAGCTTGATTTGCTCAGCACCAGCTTTAGTTTAGCTGTTCATTTAGTCTGAATTGCATGCAATACTTACAGAAGCATACATGGGATTGACACAAATACAAATTAATTACTCATATCTGGAGTTATGACAATGACACCAGGAAATGAACTCTCAGGAGCTTTAAAAGAGGAGAAAGAAAAATCTAAAAAAAAAAAAAAAAAAAAAAAAAAAAAAAAAAGAAAAAAAGACTGTTGCCTTTTTAGTTCCTGATATTTTCAGCTTCTAAAAACATTACCTCAGTTAACTCTCTGCACTAAACTTTTATGGTAGAAATAAAGTTCTTTTCTTTACAAATAATAAAGCATTCATCTTGACATAGCAGACCTACTATCATATTAAAGGCACCTCCCAGGGTAGAGCTATTCCAGATTAGAGAGAATTTTCACTGGAACCAGAGGCTGAATTGCACTTATCCTTTCCATGCACCACGGCAGACAGGAGCAGCTGGCTGGGATCCTTCAGAGCAGTGCTGTGCTGCTAAGTGGATTGACTGCACTCAGCAATGCAGCAATTCCCAATGATCCCACACATTGCAGCCCAGCAAACAGTGACCAGTGCCTGATCTCGTTTAGCACACACTGCGGGTGCTGCTGACTTCCCCTCACACCTTGGTCCCCCCAGGAAAGGGCCACGACAAAGGGAGGGAGAGCTGGAGCTCACTGCAGGCGGCAGCTCCTCACAGCAATGACTAATTTGCTCCTCTAAAACAATCACTGGAGGGTTTTGAAGGCTGAAGTCTGCTGTGACTTAAGCCTGATGATGAGAAGCATTTTGCTGCTTTGCTCTCAGCTCCCCCACCCAGCTGGGAGATCAGCACCCACCATTTTCCTCCTCATGCCTCACTTTCCCTTGCCTGTCAGCTTTGGGGCTGGAGAGGATGGTGATGATGCTTTTCAAGTCCTTGTGCCAGCTCGATCACAAAGATCAGGGTGACTCAGTGACGGTGTGGAAAGGTTTGGCTCCTTGGAGAAGATGATTTTTAAACCCAGCATCCCTGGCACCAGCTGAGCAATGAAGTGCTGACAATGAAATGCTCGTGTCCCACACGGGGAACAGCCCCCACACTCTCCTGCAGAGCCAGGAGTCAGTCCTGCTGCCAAACCCACACACAGCCTCCTCCCACACCTCAGAGACACTTGGAGTGGCTTTGTCAGCACAGCACAACAGTAGCATGAATACACACAGATATTCAAGGACAGCAAAGAGCAACCAGCACAGCCAGCCCTGCTCTAAATGCTGCCAGAATATTTATAACCTGAGTGCTCTGCCCAGGGAGCTGCAACCTAATTTAGGCTCCTTTTTCCTGCTTACTTTCCTCTCCTCAAACACATGATAGTTTTCCATGATTAATCTTCAGACTCTCATACTTCCAGCATCCTGAACTTGCATTTCTCTTTATAGGCACAAGCTGTCTTCCTAGTGCATGCAGTAGCTGACCTGGTCATGTTTCCTGACAATACTCAAAGCTCCACAGGATCAGGCCCATGACAAGGAATAAATCATTCCCAGGTGTCCGTGCACACACTTGAACAAGGTTCATAGAAGTGGTTTCACACAGCACAAGAGGCTGCCCAGCCCCAGCTGTATCCTCCCATCTTGATTTCAGAGTGTTTTCTAGAATTATTACTACTCTTTTAGTAATTTTCACTAGACCAGGAGTCAGCCCTGCTCCGCACAAGTGATTGTGCTGCTCTTTTCATCCCTCCCTAAGTTCAGCCAATGCAGTTCTGTGTCCTGGCACAGACACTAAACCAAGCAGGATTTTAGGAAATTAACTGGCAGCTGTGAGGCTATGGGAAAGGACTTTTCAGCAAAATCAGCACCAGATCTAAAGCAACATTACAATCCTGACAGGGGCAGGCATACTAAAGAGGTAAGTGGAATGCTGCAGGATGGCACTTTGTTAATAAAAACCCCAAAACACAGAGTTTACTGACTGAAACCACTGACCCTCACTGGCACTAGAATGGGAAAAATTATCAAAATGTTTTAATTTTGTATTTCAAATTATAACTCAAGCCTAAGTAAAGGTATTAAAAAAATCAGGTATTGAAAAGCCCTCAACACTACCAACAAAAATCAAGGACTTTTAGTTTTGCTAGCTAACAAATAATTCAATTACTCACCCAGCACTAACGTGAGGGCAAAGAACCACAGCGTTCCCTGCCATTGGCACGGGGGAGATTCAGGTGGGTAATTCCATTAGCACTCTGCAAGTCCCTTCACATAAATCTTTGTGGCATTAATGAGGAAATGAGGCATCAATAATATAAGAAATTTGGTTCCTTAGCTCCACTTGAGGATCTCAAGCAAGGACATCTCAGGTTTCGCACCTCTGCCAGGCACAGCCTGGTCCATCCCTAAATCTTCACACAGGCTCAGGGCCTGGGCTGCACTGCAGTGGTTTACAGGTCTCACATTGGCCCTGGAAGAAATGAAACGTAAACCCTTGCAAGTAACAAGAAACACAAGTGCCATTTCCTCAGCATTCCCAAATTCGGATGCTCTTATAAGCTGTGCATGAAACGACACAGTGAAAAGGAAGAGAAGGAGTTAAGCGTTCAGGAGTGAGCAGGGAAGGCACAAAGCTCCTGACTCTGCTACATCCTCACCAAGTCATTGTGTGAAGGCTCTCGGTGTCGCAGCCATTGTTTCATCTCCTTATCGGCACTGCACACGGCCGCCGGCTCCGCGGCGCTTCCCAGACAGGGCTCCCCCCGGGATGCTCGGGATGTTCACACACACGCAGCCCCAGCAGGATGAAAGTGCTCCCAGCCCCTGCCCATCTTCCTGCACGCTCGCTCTCTCTCTCTGCAGACTTGCACAATGAGGAGAAAAGGAAGAGGTTTTGCTTTTAAGTTAGAAAAGTAGCACGGCTGCTGAGGGGAAAAAAAAAAAGAAAAAAAAGGAGAAAGGAAAAAGGTGGATGCTGTTCCTGTGGTGGGTCTTCCCAGGAAAGCTCAGTCTCTTGGCCTGCTAGACCTAGAGAGAGATAGAAGCTGCCAGACAAAACACTTCATGTTTCCCAGCATATGCTGCTACATAATCCCACCCAGCTTGTTTACAATTGAAATCACAAATTATTGGAAATATTAGCTTTATTTAAAAAAGATGACCTCTCTCCAGTTCCTCAAAGGGTGAATAAAATAGCAACTACCTGAATGACAGACACCTACTTTCCTGCAATTTCTGTGTGCAAGGTGACAAGGTCCACCTCTTCCATGGGAAGACAGGAGCTCAGCAGACCGCAGCTGAAGGAAAGGACAGCAGACAGCCAGGGCTAATGGGAGGGAACCACAGAACCCTGCACATATTCTCTTCTTCAATACCTGGAAGGATTTTTTTTTAAATTTTTATTTTATTTTTTTCTTTTTAATTGTGAAGGGAAAGGAATGTTTTGGTGTCTAGATGAGTTTTTGGGTCTACCAATGCACTCTCTCTCTTTTTTTTGAAGGTAGTGGGAGAAAAAACAGCAAAGCTTAGTTCTTGATGTCTCTTCCTTCTGGCCTACCAGTGCTCCTCACTTATGACTTTCACAATTTCAAATGAACTTCTGATTGTGTTTCAAGCCTTCAGGAGCACATTAAGGGAAGATACACCTGGACATGTGGATCACAGATCCAGCACTGTTCTGCTGGTCTGCTTGTTTTAAATTTTGATCCTCTTCTCAGTGTGAGATGCAAAAGCAGTTAACAAAGGAAAATCTCTCTCCCCTCCCAACCAAATCCTCAGCTCTTTCCTGCTGGCTGGATATGAGTCCACACCCCAACCTGGCAGGCACAACTCCTCCCATGTTGTGCTACCATCACTGCACTAAGCCAAGCAACTGGAAGAAAAGTTGGCATAATGCACTCCTTTTCCACTCAGCTGTGTTTGGAGGGGGAGACATATTATGAGTGTTTATTTTTGCCTTCCCAGTGCTACTCCTGCTTGGGAAAAAAAGCTTTGCAAAAAGCTCAACCTTTGCAACAGGCCCAGAAGATGCAACTGAAGCTTTCATGGTCCATCCTTCCATCTCCTAGCCAGGCGTTTAGAGACACAGATAAACACAAGCCCAGCAGCAATTACAGAGCCTTGCCTTCACACAGGAGACATGCAAGTGCTGTGGCTGCAGCTGTCCTGGCCCCAGCTTGGCTGAAGGCTTGGCTAGATCTGGTTTGAGCAGTGCTGTGCCTCTCACCAAACATCCAGAGCTCTGCTAGAGCAGGAGTTGGAGCAGCTCACGCTACCCCAGAGCCTCCTCTCCCAACATGTTTATCCCTTATGGCTTTATAAACCATTTTTGCAACTATTTTGGCAGCTCGAGAATTTAATTGCATGTCTCGTGATATTGGGTGGTGTTTTTAATGAAACTGGCTGCTCCTGGGGAATGAAGGAATTCCTGGTTCATAAAAAACCAATTAAGTCTTCTAATAGCAGCTGCAACCTGAGAACACCCAGCAAGAAAATCCTCAAGGATGGAAATCTGAAGGTAAATAAAAAGACCCTCTTCCTTCCCTGTGCAATTTTTGTGTTAAGAAAATGCTCTCAGGGTTTTCAAACTAATGACATGGGAGGCCTGAGTCACATATACAAAGTTTCAGTTTAGAAATACTAATATTAATGTAGAACAGGCTGGCAGAGAGAGAAGGTAACAATGTCTTTAAGCATTAATAATGGCTTATTTGACTACTAATAATGAGATTAAAGCACTTGGAAGCAGGTAAAACACATACCTTGTCAAGCAGCCATTGAAAATAGGGTAACATGAGGCAGTTTAACAGCCAGGCAGAATTACCAGTTGCATCCCTTTGACACTGATATATCACCAGGGTGTGAATTCAGTAGGATTCAGGGATTACAGAGCAGCTCTGGAGTATCTGGAAGAGAAGAACAACACACCTGAAGTTTAAATGACAACTAGAGCACTGTGACTTATGTCAAGTTTAGCTCTGGAAATTAATATCCTACCCTTTCCTAAATCTTGGAGCTCAGGAGTCAGTAAGGAATAAACCCTGCAGTATTTATGATTTAATGGGAAAGGGTTTTTCTGTTTTCACAATTTCAGCTGGCTTGCAGAGGAAGTGAATAAGGATGGCCAGAGTCTCATATTCTAACTGTAAATGATGATTCCTTTCCCCCATTGTTTTCTGGTTATTAAATTCAAGTTCAAAAGACAGTTTTCCTTATGTTTCCATACCCTCACAGTTAATTGGAAGTAAAAAGATGTCTGTTTATGGCCAGGAGTGCTACCCCTGTTTGGGAGAAACATGTTATTGTGCAAAATTCATGTAATTGGTTTCCATAGCCCAAAGCATATCAGGAATAATTTCTTATAGCAGAGGAGTAGATTTATGCTGAAGTGTCCCTTGAAATTTCTTATTCAAAGGCTGACGGCTCTAATGACTGCCTTCAAATTGCTATCAGTAAAAGTCTATGCAAAAATGAAGTTCAGCGTGCAATTTGGCAAACAGCTGTATGCTCCCAGCCTTCAGCCCCTAATCTAATCTGGGCTCTAATTTCTCTTTGTGTAGATTTGCAATGTACACAGGCTTGATCTTAATAATGCCATTAGCACAAGGAGATTTGCTCAGGCCCACAAGTGCCTGCAGGAGGAGATCCTGGGTGCCGTTGGCTGGCACCGGGCCAGCCCCATCCCTCACTGGTGTCATTCAGGCATAAAGGGATACTTGGATTTTCCCTCTTCCCAGCAGGTCTCTGGCTGACCCCAGCACACAAACCTCAGTCCCAGCTCAGCCCAGTGCACTGGGCTGGAATGGGGAGCTGCTCCCAAGGCCTGGAGAGCCTCCCTTTCCCCAAGCAGTCAGCATTTCTTCTGATGCATTCCCTGCTGACCCAGAGCCACCTCGACAGTGGTGCAGGAGTCAGTGAATTCCCTGCTCTTCCATTCCCCCTTCCCTTGGGGACAAGCTGCCCGTGTTCTGCGCGAGGAGCCGCCTCTGATTCAATTGAATCAAATGTCTGTGCTTACGAGACGTTTTGACCGACAAATCATCTTCCCTGTCAGACTGAGATACAGCAATGATGGTAACTCAAATTTCTCCAGTCAAATGGCTTTGGAAAGCTTTCCTGCCATTACAGTCTGTGAACGTCAACAGGTTTAGCTAAGTGCAGGCAAAGACTGATGGCAGCACTTTGTGCATCTCCTTTTCCCACCAGAGAGCTCTCTGTAATGCTGCCTGGCAGGTCTGCCCCAAGAAAGGAGGAAGGAAGACATTGGACATTATTCTTATGATTTGCACTATATTGAATTTATCTTTGCTTTTCCCATTAAAAACAGGTTGCAGAAGATAACCCTATGAGTTAAACACTGAATTAGTTTCCTTCTGAAAAGAGAGATCTCCCTGGAATACTGAGGTGTCTAAACAGCTGAAGTATACTTCCAGAGTAAGTAATGACACTACTATTAAAAGAAAATTCAAAACAGCATCATTACAAAACATAAAACCCTGTAACAGAATTACAGCTCATTGAAGTAAATAAGTGAATGCAGATCCTGGCTTTGAGTCTTGTTTATCTGCCAGCTGTTTCTGGGACAGGAGCCCCAAAATTCCTCTGGTACCCTTGTGGGAAAGCCCAGGAGCTTGCCACTGCTGCCACATTTAGCCTACACCATCCAGAGACAGCTTTTGAAGCCTTGCTTTGCAAACATAAAAGATTGAGCTGGCTGTTTTTGCTGTTTGAACTGTTTCATCCAAATGGAGAGAGTTTGGCAGTTCTGCTTAGCATAAAGCAACAAAACAGGTGAGGAGAGCTCAGACATTATGTTGAACTACCATCCATCACTGCCTATCTTTGTCTTCCTGGTTTTGTAAGTATGGCTGTACTGCCTCCTTCCCTGGCTCCTTCTCTGCTTATTTTCTTTCCAGGGAGATATCATGAGGAAATGAGGAAAGCAGAAAGGGAGAAGGAAAAAAGGCACAGCATGGAAGGAGGAGGAAGGGGGAGAAAGAGGAAGAAAACCTGGGCAAGAGCATAAGGCTGAATAATGCACTGGGAAAAAAAATACAGCAGCTGGGTTTGCTGGGTGAGAAAGGAATATAACAGCAAACTGAAAACAAGCCCCAAAAGACCATTCCTGGAGGAATTTAATGGAAATATGAACAAATTAAATACTGGTAAGAAAACAGTGTAAGTGAAGCAATAGTGTAAACAGGCAGAGCTACAGTAAAAGAACACAGATAATTCTCCTTATTAAAAAAGACAACATTTTTGCTGGAGGAAAGTAGCAAAGACTATTGACAAAGCAATTTAAACTAGAAGTCACTGAAACCACTGGAAGCTTTTGCAGCATCTTAGACTGTACCAGACCCTCAGCCCTTCTTGAGCAAATAATTTGTGGGATGAACCAGGTGTGCAAACAGCCATGGGCTGTTCTGATGTTATCTTCAACAATGCAAAAGTAATCCACAATGTAGAATTTGAGATGCCTCATTCTTGCCTAATAATCACCATGTTTATTCACGTGAAGAAAACTGGCCCAAACCTACTTCGTAGTCAGGAAACTGAGAGCTGGAACCAGTGCTTATCCAAGCAATAAGACTTGTTGCAAAGATGGGAAACTTTAAAATTTAAAAAAAATCTTCTCTATTGTAAAATTTCACAAGCAACAAATGCACTTATGATGATATAGTAAGAAAACTCCCCAAGTGCTTCCAGAGCCAGAGAGATTGATAGACTTTGCCATGGTCTGTGGGAACTTAGCCTTCATTAAGGTCAAACTAAATTACCTTACAAATAATTTAGCCTCTACCCACAGCTCCTTGATTCTGAACTGGTTCATTCTGAACTGATTATGCAGCCATTAATCAGCTCCAGGTCTGGCCTTTGCTTTTGACTTCCAGAAGGTAAACTTATTCAATGCTGCTCCTTTTATTGAGTTTCTCAGATACATTCATACTCATAAAATAAAAAGTAAAAAGGAAAAAAAAATCTCATTCCCTACTAAGCACTGATGATTTCTCATGCTTCATGAAAGATTGAACACACCTTTTAATAAATTTGTTTGTAACTCACCAATTTCATTTTGCCTCCTCCCAAGGAAGCAGATTTCAATTTGATGGCCTGGAAGACATGAGAGATTATTTATGGCTGTATTTATGGGTCTGTAGTCAGCTGCAGAGCCATAAATTTGGAAGACAGCACAGTAACTGATCTTCAGTGAATTTCCTGGAAAGTCTGAAAACTTTGTTCTGGGTGATCGCTGACAAAGAAATAATAACAATAAAATGACCCAAGATGGCCAAACCCAATTTAATAGTTTCCATAAAGATCATTTTTATCAGAGCTCTGTAGGACTTCATTCACTGTTTCAACACCATTCCCTACATGTAACCAGTGAAAATTCACTTTCATACCCTGATCAGATTTGTTTGGCCTCGACTCCTGTAGCTGTGTTTAGCTCTCAAACGCATTTCTTTAATAAGAAATACCTTCATATCCAAGGGCTGAATTTCACCCAGAGAGGTTGTTCAACGAGGTTTCATTTTGAGAGATGATCAAAGGCAATGGCCTGATCACTCAGTTCCGCTCCAGCTCCCTACAGATGGTGGGTATACACTTGAAATAAAGTTTTGACTTTCTATTACTGTCATAAAATGAGTTGTAGAACCACACTTTCTTCATTTGTCTTAATTAAGAATATATCTTCTGGCTCATGGAAAAAAAAAAAAAAAAAAAAAAAAAAAAAAACTCCTGTCCAGAGGTGATTAATGAACCTGCAGATTGAGTCAATAGCCTTCCAAGGGCCTTTCTACCCAAAGTCCTGCTTAATTTGCTGCCCTTTGTATTAACAAATTTTGTGATTTCTACATTAAGCCTAAAGTATCTGGCACAGATACAGAAAGAGAATTTAGGTATTTTCTAAAGGACCAGCTTTCTGCAGGACATATGGAAAAAACAGTTTATGGATATTTCCCATAATGGATTAAAGAGTTTTGTGTGAAAAAGTAAAAAAATAGTATTTCAATTTCTCATTTCCTAGCAAATATTTCTTGTTCTGTTTGACTTCAAAAAAATCAAAATGCAAGACAATATTAATTCCAGCTGTTTCCTCTTCCTATTCATAGGTGATTTTCATAATAATAAGTGAAACATTATAATTTGGTTCTTGCCCTTCCCCAATTAGTCTTTTCTTTATTAGACCCAGCTCTAGCCACATGAGACCCTTATTGTTTTCTAAAAATACATCTCACCCAATTCACAGTGGAGGGAAACTTCAAGCTTTTAAAGCTAAAAACAGAAGACAAAGGACAACACCAAAAACAGGAGCAAGAAGGAAAAAGCTCACTGTTCTGTTTTCTCTGCTTGTTTGGGTTTGTTGTGGGGTTTTTAGTGTGTTTTTAAACGCCACCCCTGTCATTCCTGGGGAGAAGCAGAGGACAGTGCTTGTTTTGTGGTTGAGGACTGTTGTACAGCGCTGATTGCTTTCATCTAATCTTACATCACTTGAGTGCTCAGCAGCTTGAGCACAGCTCAAGCAGCCCTAGAGCTGTGGGTGTGCATTACAGATCTGTATCTCTCTGCCTGCACATATCTCCAAGTGTCTCCCACCTATCTGCAAAGAACAAATAGATTTTCAAAACCTTAGCAGGCAGTGTGAGGAATGGGTTTCCAGAGAAGGTCCACTCCGTTTGGAGAAGCTCCATAACCAATATGAGAATATCCAATAACCAATTTTTTAATTTTTATTTTTAGCACTCAGCTGCACTTTCTGGGATATCTCTGGCCAGGCTGTCAAAGCTGTTTAGCACCCAAAAGAGTCAGCTGGCCTAGAAGCTCCACCGCTAATTTTAGTGGCTAAATGAGAGCCGACCTCAATCATGCGAGCGAGCTCTTTGGGAAAGCCTGGCCACAAAGCTTTCATCTCAACTGACTGCTCCTCAAGCAAGTGGTAAATGTCTTCTGACATTGTCCTCCCACTTCTGTGCCCTAACATATGCACTCTGCTTATTTATAGAATGTGTGAGCTTCACACACATCAGGCCGAGTTCCTCGGGACCAAAGTGGCGCTGGGTTTTGCGCAGTGCGGTCAATGGCTCCCCTGGGCTCTGGCAGCAAAGGCTTGCTCTGCCCTCCTGCTACGCCAGAGAGGGCAACAGCTCCCAGTTAACCCGGATTCAGGAATATTTCTGGAAACAGCAACAACTAACAAAAGTAGGAGGTGTGAAAAACACTGTTCACTTCCCTGTTAAAATTTAGAAGTTTAATAAAGGACAGTAGGAGACAGAGACAGTAAAGCAAAGGTTATGGCTGGGTGTGGGATGGCACTCAGCCAAAAGCACACCTGCTAGTTTGGCAAACATCTTTTTTATACCATTTCTACTACATCAGCCTGTTGCATATTCATAGACCCTTATGCATATCCATAAATTAGTTTACATATTCCAGGAACTGTTTTACACGGCCCCTCCTTGGGTCCACCTTTTTAGAGCATGTGTGTTTCTCAGTTGTAGTTTTGGTCCATTTTATCATTACTTTCAGATCTTGGGTCTTGGTCCACATTGTCTTCAAATGGTGAGTGCTGATAGTTGGCACATCAGTAGCAGGGTCCTCATCATATGTTCCTTGGATATTATCCCAACCAAACAGGCATTTTGACACAAGCATATCAGCTACCACTACTATGTCCAAGTTTTTGTTACTAGCAGAAATAAAAACAAAGTTATTTTAACATTGTACATATAGAATTCATTTTAATATTTGCAAAAAGCCAATGCTATAAGACGTGTCGATAACAGAGGGAAGAAGCTGACGAGCTGGTGAGCTCCAGGCCCACCATGCAGGGAGGGGAGCAGAGGGAAAATCCCACCGTGTCTGCCGCAGAAACTCCTCCAGCCACCTGCAAGGACTGTGTAATTTGGAAAGGCTGCAATGCATTCCTGCCTTGCTCAAGGGCTGGGAGATGCCAGAGCAGAACAGCAGAGCCTATCTCCAAAATACAGGATATTTAGTGCTGGAAACACAGCCTCAAGTCCTACGTCAAATAAAATTCCACCTGTGCTCCAATAGTAAAAATGGAACGAACACCAAATGAAAACCACACCCACATAACAAAACAATTTTGCCCAGTTGGTTTAGCAGAACTAAACAATAATTCAGCAAAAATTTGAGTTTACTATTTACCCACAAACCTATATTCACTACATTTATTATAAACCTAAGTTTACTATTAGAGATTAGTGAAAAAAAAAAGTTTGTTCTTTTTAGAGCTACTTGTAATTTCTTTTTGTATTCTATGTGCAGTAACTTAAATTAGTACAGACAAACCCCATGTGACAACGTACCAGCCTCCATGCAAGGATGGACACACTACTTTTTGCAGGTGCAAACAACTGAACTGAGGTGTTCAACTACAGAGAAAAGAAGCCATCATCATGGAAGTATCCCTCTTCATCAGATGCAGGCAGGCAAGAAAATTCCCTGTGTCTAAGGCCACAGTGCATTCTGGTGGGCACCGAGCTCTCAGGCAGCTCGATCATCACATAAATAAGCCCTAATTGGCATTCCCAAATGTTTTTAAATTGTATTGCCTGCTGCTGGCACTCCAAAAGTTATGCCTCTGGAGATATCAGGGGAAAAAAAATCATCAAAGATCATTTGCAATTAGATGCAACAACCTCATGCCCAACTGGCGTGTGTCAGGGGTAAAAAATAGCATCAGCCTGAATGGTAAGTGCCTTTTGGTTTGTCAGGAATTGAATGTGCAGCACCAAGCGAGCGGTTATTACAGGCTCTGATCAGCAAAGCAGACAATCATTTGCCTTGTTATCGTGCTGCCTGCCCATGTGAACAGCATCAAACAACCATTAAAAGACACCCCACTCACCCCCGAAGGGAACGCGGGTGCTGAGTATCTGAAAACCTCCTCGTTAACAAGCTAACCTTTGAGTCTGGTGAGGAGGCAAGGAAGCATTTACCAGCCACTCCATCAATAATTATGGAAAGGAAAATCGTAGCTCATTGTCTATCCCAGTGTGGGGAGATAAACAAGGCAGGCCCGGGGTGAGCAGCCCTTCCACTGCAGCTCCCAGCCATAGGCAACAGCTGCCAAAAAGGCAATTATCCATGGAGCTGCTCAGTCCAGGGATGATGTATGTTTGGAAACTACCCCAAAGTCCTTCTGCTGGTAATAGGAGTCTCTGTGGCACATCCCCTCTCAGGGACCCTGAAATACCCTGGTAAACAGCAACCTGAAAGGCCCCACACATAGGTGGGCAGTGGTATTTTATACCAGGGCTGAAGTTTCAAACACCATGATTTTTGTTCCCTGGAGCTGTGATGTTTCCCCAAGGCCTTTTGAACACGTAGGGACCTAGTTTTAAGCAGAAGGTAGTAACTCAATTCCCTGTTTTTCATATTTCTCTCTCCTGTGTCACCCAGGAGGACTTAAAAACTAATTATGCTTCAGCATGCAGCCAGCCACTTTCACAAGTCTAAATCCTGTTCCCATTTACAGTCTAACTCCATTTTGTCTCCAGCCTCATTGCAAGGAAGGAGGGAGGACCCACCTGAGCCTGCACCAGATTCCCTGAGGGTTGCTACACTACTCCAGCTCAACCTCTGCATCAAACCACTAGTTATCTTTTCAATTAATTGTGGGTATCATAGTGGTTGACAGGACAACCTTACTACCAAGGGATAATTTAATATGACTAGACCATAATCAAAGTGTTAATAGCCTCAAAATTTGATCTGTGCAGAAGTAGGATTCATAAAAGGGAAAGGATAACCAGATGAATAATGTTAGCTGTAACATTACAGCGAGTTGTAATAGAATAATTAGTTGTGATATCCAGAAATAAAAATTACACTGCTTTGAGTTCCAGGACATGTGCCAAAAAGGGGTTGTTAGTCACAGCGATGAAGAACAGTTATACAGTCCATTATCTCATGAACTGCAAGGCCCAGAAATGAATCCTGCATGTCACAGGAAAATTGAGACTCTGCATTTTCAGCAATACACAGCTTTTTATTTTAGCCCTTAAACCAGATCTTTTCTCACTATTGGAATGATGTGCCTTGCCATTCAGAGAAAGGTATCCTCAGAAGCCCTCCTGCCTGAGCTTCACTTTCCCTTTGGGCATGGTCCCAGCTTCTCCCTCCTGTGGCAGATGAAGCTTACCCCTGGCATCCCTACCTGCTCCCTTCCCCCATCATCAATAGTCTTGTGAAGAAAAAAAAAAAAAGACAAAACAATTTTAATCACAACCCTTTTTTGGTTTTTTTTTTTTTTTCCTTGTAGGACAAGGATGCTGGGTGATGGTTTGGCTGCCTCCATCAACAGGTGCTGCATCCTTGTGGGCTTAGGCAGCCCCTGCTGCTCCCTGGCTCAGTGCTCAGGGCCAAATGCTTTAATCATAGAATGACAGAATTTGTTAGGTTGGAAGGGAGCTTAAAACTCATCTTGTTCCAACCTCCCTGCCAGGGGCAGGGACACCTTCCACCAGACCAGGTTGCTCAGAGCCCCAGCCAATCTAAACCCCTCTAATGTAGCAACACACTTCTAAACCCAAAGTGCACAAGGCAGCAATAAAGCTGGTGTTCAGCATCATAGTGAAAAAGCAAGAAGCTGTACAGAAGCAAAAGGTGATGTGACCAAATTTTCTTTTTTTTTTAAATTATGAAGTCACTTTTTACCATCCAGTTGTTACTCATTCACTTGCATGACAGACACAGAAACAATTGCTTGACCTCGTAGACATTTTTAAAAAAATTACTTTGAATGACTTCTGTATCATAAAAGTTACTTTAAAACCATTTTCTGGTTTTTAGGTAGTGATAAAGAAATTAAATGCTTTTTCAGGTTGCACTTACCCATTTCTCCTTCATTTCCTCTGGCATACTTTCTTTTCTTCCTCTTCTTGCTGTGCCAAAATGAAAAAAAAGTGGGCCTGTGAAGAAGGAAAACTGGTGAAGAAAAGATAACTCTCTTTAGGGAAAACAGGCAGGAAAAAGAGAATAGAAGTTGTGATTTTTTTTAAGAGAAATCACCTGGGATTGAAACAACTGAAACTTTTGTCTCCTTCTCACACATGCACACCCCTTCACCCCTTTTTCTTCCTGGTCCTGGCTGACTTGCACCTTCTGACAGGCACGTAGGTGCTTTCTTTGCTGTTGCTCCACAGGATGGAGGCACCAGAAATGATGTTCCCAGGAGATGTTTTGCGTAGGGGTAACATGAGAAGTAAAGCTGTGCTGGCCCTTTCCTCACGCACACAGCCGTGTGCTGCAGTCCTGCTCCTGCTACATCCTCCCTGTGTTGGTACATCAGGAAAGACACCACTGGACACATCTGGGGAAGTGCTTCCCCCCATGGGCACCAGAGCCCTGGCTCAGAGGCAATTAAACACTGCAGGCTGCACGTGCTCACACACCTATCCTTTGTGGCTGGCACTACACAAATGCTGCACTGCGCCAACAAATCTTACAATGGCCTCATTTTTCTAGCAATGATGCCTCAGGCGAGGCCTGCGTGGCCCAAAAAGGAAAAAGGTTAACTTTTTCTGGAATTCCCTGGACCTGCTTATCTGCTTCTTCTCCCTAACCATCTGCCAGTTTCAGACACCTGTTATAATATATCAGTTTGTCTTGTGGTGGTTCCTGGAGCCTATCAGCAACCTGAGCAATTAGTATTGTCAGCAAATCATTCATTAACTGGACTATTCAGTTTCAGCTAACTTAAGACTAATTGTGTATTTAATTCCTATCTAGCAAGATCAAATCAATCAAAAAAGAAAAAAGGACCATGGGTAAATATCAAAGATCAATAGGTAACAAATGAAAACCCTAATTAAAGTCTTATCTGAATGCTAACAAAAAAAACGCAAGTAAAACAGAGGAGATTATTTCATATCAGGTCTTTCTGATTATCCTCCTGCTGTCTCCCCAGCTCAGCTCTGGCATTATTCAAATACTTGATGAAAAGGCTGGAGTACATTTTTGGCATCATAAGAGAGCCTCTCTCCCTCCCCACCTGGCAGAGACCCAATGCAAGAAGTTCAATGCCACTTCCAGGGTGTAGAGTGACCTCACAAAAATGGTATTTTCCTGTACACTTTCCCCTGTGAATTAGGAGCTGCAGCTACTGACCTTACTGGCAGGAAGACAATTTTACTGCTGGTTGCTGTTGCTTGTGCAGAAGCATCGAGCTATTAAAGAGGGAGCAGGAGATTGTTCCCTCCTGTGTGTCATCAGCAAAGGTAAATAACATCTCTGCAGCTCTGCTGTGCAAGCCAGAGTACTTAGGGGGATCTGCACAGGCCTTTCTGTTGATGAGCTGATTATCTGTTCCTGCCCTTGAAGGTTCAGGCCCAGTGTTGTCCCCGATCCCTGCAATGGCTTTGGCACTGTCAGGCCAATGAGAACCTGAGACAAGGAAAGCAAAAGCACTGCAGCTGGTTTTAAATGTGCTCAGGTACACAACCTTCAACAAAATCAAGGCCAAACAGATACATCAATAAGTTAAACTCTATTGAGGTCAAGAAAGAAAAAGAAAGAAACCCAAACCAATAAATCAGTCTTATCAGATCAATACACGTGATCTTGGTGAGATCCACGGGGTGTTTTGTTGGCAGGGAAGATCACGGGCTCAGCCTGGAGAAGGTGGAAAACAATCACCAACTTCAGAATGCTGCCAAGAGACCTGAAACAGCAGAACTACCTCCCCAACCCATGGCAGTCAGGCTCTGCTGCCCTGCTCACAGGCACCAAGAAAATACACCTGTAACAAGGAGGAGACCTTGGTGGGCAGCAAAGGCAGGAATGGGATGGACATCAGAAATTCCTGTTAACTTTGCTACCCTCCTGTTCCCTTGCCCTACACCCTATTTATGCCATCACCTGCCAGTCACTTCCCTCTGGCTGTTGCTCTCACCTGAGGGCTCCTTTCCCCACCTGAACTCTGTTTTCTGCATTAGCTCCTTCCTACATTAGTCACCACAAAAGTGCCTTGGTGCAGTGCTGAGTCTGCATAGAGGAGATGGCAACACTAAATGCAAGTATCTCTAAACTGAAAAAGCATCTTTATGTCCAAATACCGAGCTGGACCCCTCGTGACACACACATTGATGGGATCTGCTGCCCTGTGATCTTCAATCAGTGCAAATAAATATCAGCTTGGTTACAGAAACTGGGTTTCTCAAAAAAAAAAAACCCCAACCCACCCAAGGCAATTTACTGTAATAGCTTCTGATTTAGTGCAAAGCTCTAAGTCAGCAGCTTGTTTTTGGAAAAAATAAAAATAAGTGACCTACCTATAAGCATGGTGCAATGAGAGCTTTCACCATGCTGGAGCGTGCACTCTTGAAATGTACTTTCCTGTTGATGCCATTTTTCTCCCAGAACCAGGAAGGACACACATGAATCTCCCTGATCAGAGCTGATTGTGAGGCCAGAAGTGGGTGGCACCTGCACAGGAGGTTGCAGAGCCTCTGAACCTCCATCACCAAGCGCGGTGTGCAAGTACCATGGCTTGACTCGGACTGAGACTGTCAGACAGCAGGTTTGGCTCCAGGCACCCGCCTGTTTCTCTGTTTCTGCTGCATGTGCAGTGGCAGTTGTTACAAAACTGCCTTTTACACTGAGCTGTGCAGGACGTGGGAGCTGCTGGAGGAACTGCTCCAGCCTCTGGATTGGAAAGTGTCATATGGGCTCCCCTGTGTCCTGACCTCATCCTTTGCTTTTGGGACTAATGGTAAGAAAACCAATTTTATTTCATGCACATGCATGAGATATCCCAGTTCTTCGAGCATCCCCTGCACTTTCCCCCTCCAGATCCTGATGCTTCTCACTGAGCCAGCCTGCAGCCAGACAGGAGGCAATCCTATGCAGGGCTCCCTTTTTTAATGCTGCTTCCCACTGCACTGGACTCAAAACTGCCAGCAGAGCAAAGGAAGGAGGGCAGAAGCATCAGCATCTTCTGCTCATGTGTCCCACTGCCCAGCTCTCAGACACAGGTGAGGCTGAAGCCAAGAGACCTAATGAAGCAGAGAAGAACAGCTACACTCCTGACATAAAAGGCATGCCAAGCTTTCACCTTCTGAGAGGTTAAAAATAAACAGTTTAGCTTTCAGCAAAGTGGTCTGATTAGAGGCAAAGAAAACTACACTGATTTCCATGGAAATGGAATATTTTGTTGCTGTTACTTGATCTTGTTGAAACGTATTAAGAACACAAAAGAGTGCAATTTCAATATCTAGAGAGTGGTAGTATACTTTAAAAATTTAAATTAAATTGATTTCTTTTAAAAGAAAGCTGGCTGATTTTAGTTTCTTAATTAGCTCATTACCACTGCAAATGGAGCATGTTCTTATAAGCTTATAGAAGGATATTATAGAAACAGCTGCAACCCGCTACAGAAGATACATGGACATAGGCAATATCTGTACATAAAAATCAGAGACTTAAAGATCCTATTAGGTTCTCTATCTCCTCTCTAAAACTAGCAAAGAATTGTTCTTTAACTTTTAAGTCTTTCTAAATTTAAACCCATTACAAAACAGATCCTGGTTTCTATGGAAGAAGGATCAATCCCTAAATTTTGTTTGCTTTTTTTAACGTGTAGAAATACTTGCTAAGAATGAGACCTGCCTACACATGCTCTGGAAGCAAAATAACACAATTAGCTTGAGTTCTCATCTCATTACTGCAGTAGGTATCTCCATAGGGAGGTTTCTTCAGAATGAGCTGTGTCCTATTTCAGTTTAACCCAGATAGTAACAAATAATCAGTCAAAATGGGCCAGCACTGCCATGACCTTCACTGTGATAAATACTAAATACAGGTGTGAAGGAAAGGCTGCTTCACTGACACAGTTGTTCTCTTTGTAGATGTGCCCCAGGGTAGGACCACCTCCAACATTTCCACACACACCACTGGGATGTTGCCACAGCACGGCCCAACTGAAATTTTCTATCAAACAAATGTTAAAAATATCCAAAATCTTTGTTCTTAGCTAAAACCACACATTGTGATGGTAACAAGGAAAAAAGAATTTATTTTCTTCTTCCATTTCCTCAAAGTGAAATTTCAACAGAAACAATAAACCCTTTAGGTTTTTATTTTGACAGTGTGACATTTTTTTGACATAAATTTTATATTATTGTAATTTTAGGTGACAGAGCAACTTGAGCTTCTAACCTAAAGGCTGCTGTATTTTTATCTGTGTATTATGTTTTCCCACATGCTTGCAACTGGCATGTGCTCTCCTTCCAGTAGTGATGACCCAGGAAAGATTTGCCCACAAACCACCAGAGTCCTGACTGAGGACAGATTTCCACTGAGGACAGATTTCCACTGCTGACAAGTCACATTAGATATTGGTCAGTATAAATATCATTGATTCTGTTGCTCAAGGGGTCCTTGCCTTGCCTTTTCTTTTTTCTTTTCCTCATGAAATGAGCCCTGCAGTTTCTCTTGCATTCTGAAGCCTTAGCCAAACAGGCTGAAGACTCTGTTTGGCTAAGGCTTCCTGTACATGTAATATGAAAGATTGCCCATGGATATGTTTAGGAGTGGATCCACAAGAGAGGCAGCTGCTGAAATACCTAATTTCCAGTGCCTGCTAATTTTCAGAGCCCTGGTGAAGGTGTTGGAGCTCTTTATTGAATGCACAGGGAAAACCACAGAAGGCAGCAGCAATGGCAGCTACTAAGGAAGAAACAGTGATGAGAAGAGTGGGATGTAAGTCCCATTCCTGGATGTAATTGGGTGGCTGTGGCTCATGAGAAATCAGAGCCTATTAACAGAGGAGCCTGGTGACTACAGATGATGGGGGAATTGTTGGCAAACAACGACCTGGGTAAGGGTGTATGTATCCCATTATGGCCATTACACAATTTTTCCTTTTTTGCTATTTCTCTTCTGCTTACAGACACCTTTTTCTTTGCCATTTCCTGATTCTCTCGTCTCAAATAGGTGAATACTACAGTTTGATAGACTGGGCCAGCTAAAAGCTCTTCAGTGTTTGGCACTTGCAGCCATACAGATTCACTGTGCAGACTTAATTGTAGTAAGGACTGGCTTAAGAGCAGCAGATCAATGCCCTGGGGAGTTGTTAGGGTGAAATACTGAGATCTCATCCATGGATAAAAGGAAGAACATCACCAATAATGACAGAAAAGGAACTCATCAGCTATATTTTCACTCATTGTACTGCACCCAGGAAAAAAAAAATTGGTGTACTCATGTCCCCACTTTAGTAATTTTGCTTTTAACAATATCTGACTTCGTATTCAGTCAGCAGACCCTATTACATAAAGCATTTTTTCAGACACCCAGTGGTTTTCCCTGCATACACAGCCTTCTCTTCCTGGCCAAATACAGTTCTGCTTCACTGCCTGCAGGCAGATCACCCAAGGAGAGCAGAACAGAAGCTGCCAGCCCCACATTTCCCCAAACAAAGCATTATCTATGCATCAGCAACTTTTATATACAGACCTTCTTCACAGATCACTTTGCCCTCTGTATCACCTGCACAGACATGCTGCATTTTGCCTGCCTGGTCTGGCACTGCCCACTTTGTGCAGCTCAGTGTGTTGGTGGTTCCTGTGCAGCTTTTACATTCCACAGTTCCTATCCAGCTGAAGGGCACTGCCATTTCGATGGTGCTAAACAGGGTCCTCCTTCCAAATTTAAACAGATACTGGGGAATATTGTAATGAGGGTCTTAGGCACAACCCCCAGCTCACACAGACAGATTAACCAGCAAACCACTTATTTGCTATGTTGTTTTTTTTTAAGCTGAAACCCTTTTGAAATCAGCCTGTGCTTATTTCTTCTGAAGTAATGGTAATTGATTCAGACCTTCCTGAAATGAATTTGAGCTCAAAAAAAAGTTGTGGCCTAGGGAAGAGCTGCACCTTCACTGTGCAGAGGAATCCAGCTTGCTTAGGAGCCTGTGAAAGCCATGGCTCTGCAGGTTGGAGGTTAATTTCCAGCAGCCTGATTCAGCAATAAAGCAATAAATACAAAATCCTCCTCAGACCTTTCAGACAGCAGCACCTGAGAAGCACAGAGAACAGATAAACATCCTTCTTTTAACAGAAATATCAAATTCCACTGGTTTGCCCAAATCAGTCTCAGGATTTGACTAGAGTTGTGCAGGACAGAGCTATTTATGTATTTATTTAGTGTAGCTGGGAGCTAGCAGGCTGTGGTTAAAATTGGGGCACATGTTTTAGACGTATTCCTTCAAAATCAGTCTCAGGGTCCCACGGGAGGGGCAATTTGCAGCTGCCCTATTCTCTCCTACCCCTGAGGCAGCTGAGCAATGGGTGATTCTCCTGGAACACTGGCTTTCCCTGCCTTTTCTCCAAGCATTAGGGAGGCAAGAGGAAAAGGGCTTCTCTTAACTAGAGAACAGTGTGTGTCCCTTTTAGCTGACTCTCGCAAAAAAGCAAGAGCAAACTTGGCTTCCTATTTCTAACCATTCTCATAGAAGGCAGGGTACAAATAAGTAGTATTTAGGTCAGCAGAATCACATTTATAAGCCATAAATCAAATCCAGCAGACCCTGAACACTTATTTGTAGTTTATAGACCACAACTTTGAACGTCCTGTGAATCCTGATGGTGAACTGCTGGATTTTGTTTTCATGGCAGTTAGGAGGCAAATCCACAGCAGCCCCAGAGGGGTCTGTCATCTGCCATGGGGATGTGCAATGTGCTGACACATTCAACAGCAAAGAGCACATGCAGCATTTTGTTCACAAATCCCAGCTTTTTGTCAAATAAAACTGTGTTAAACAGATGATAGCACCGAGTTGCTGCTGTATTCTCTGTGTGCAGGAGTCCTGGTCCTCTGCACGTGAGGCTGGCTTTGTGTTTTACATCCCTAAGTTTTGTCCTCATGACACACAGGCATTTTACTGTCTGTATTGCCCTTCCCTTTGAATCCCTCAGTTCTCTTACGTGATGCTTTGTGCCACTCATGGAATCTGATGAGGATCTTTTCAGTTAGGGCAATGAATTCCCCTTCCTGCACCTCAGCAAGTTCTCAAAATAGAAAGAAAATTACTGTCTACTTGACTACAAAGTAGTCCCCATGTGTGGGAAATAGCAATTCCCGTGAAAGAAGGAATGAGAACCTGGTCATGTTCCCTTAAAGTGTTTGTCCTCTGGTTGACAGAGGAGGAGATGTGTTTGAAACACATTACTGGTGTATCCACTAAAATAAACTTTCCAAAGGAGTCCACCAATATACAAATGCTTACAGTCAGGAACAAACATTACTCGTTGGCATAGTCAACAGGCACTAGAGCTGCTCCCATTTGAAGGCAAAGATGACTTGTAGACATTTCCCTTTCACGTTTCTTCCCCCTCTGCACAGCACAGTTTATGTCTGGGCTCCCCTCAGTGCAGGCTCTTGGCAGTTTGAAGAGAACAGTAATTGCCACTTCAGTGATAGAGGGGGAAATAAAGGGGCACCCTGCCTCTTGTTTGCACAATTCTCTCCCTTTAAATGGAATGATGTGATTGGATGAATTTCTGCCTTTGAAGGACAGGAGCTGTGAGCCTTTTCTGACGCAGTGAAGCTATGCTGACGTGCCTGTGTGAGCCACCTCCAGCCCTCCTTCACTGCTGGTTTTACATGGATCATGTCACTGCTGGCTGCTCCATGTGGGAAAGCAGCAGAGCTCTGGGTGCAGGCAGGTAGGGCTGGGATTCCCTCTGTCACTGCAGCAGCTGTCCCTTGATTTTACAGCTGTTTGTTCACTGTCACGGGGAAGGACGGGTCTGAGTCTGACTCTCAAACCATCTCACAGGAGAGCTTTATTATGTCTGCCTGATGATCAAAAGAGGGATTTGTAGCTGCCTGGGGTTCATGAGGATCCTGGGCTGTGGTGACAAGCAGCCTGGCTGAGATACAGATAAGAGAAATGTGCTTGTTTAGCCACCTGCAACTTGAAAGCTCTCAGCCTGTCGAGAAAGGACAAGTGCACATCAGCACTCCTCCAGGCAGGGGCAAGATCCACTCCAGAAGCACATGGGAAAGAGGGAAATGTTGTTCTTGGGACGTACCTGGAAATTCTACAAAGCTTCCCTGCTCTATACTGCCTAAAATATTTGCAAAACATGTGGAGATCAAGTAACAGAGACACCCTGTGATGGAGAGACACAAAGACCACAGGTGATACCCCAATGTTTGGGCAGGCAGAGGGAAAATCACTGAGAAATCCACATCATCTCCAAATGAAAACATGTGGAAAATGGGCAGTCCTTGCAGCCATTTCTATGCAGAAATGCACCAGTGGGGTCAGAGAGCATGAGCCTGTCCAGGTACCCTTTCCCCCATCCCCATGTCACCTGTGGAGGCCTTTGACCCTGCAAAACCATCCATATTATGGATGTATCCATATTCATATATGGATATATCCATATATGCAAAAACCATCCATATTACCACACTGCTACAGTCACCAGCATCTTTAAAAGAATGGAGAAAAAGAACACAAACAAACAAACACAAAAATAAAAGCCCTGCCGTGCTCTGTGGAGTAACATCCAGGATAATAGTAAAATGGCCCAACTGCAGATGGTATTTACAGGAAAGGACAATATCCCCCCCTCCTTTTCATGTAAGCCTGCTCGTGGCTCGCAAGCTGGGCAGCTGCAGAGGTTTGGGAAGGCAGAAAGTGATCCCCCATGAAGTCACTTCACCTGCCCTCTTGGAAGAGAAGAATAGATTTTTATCACACAGAGATATAGGTAATTTTCTATTCATTTCATGTGGAATGTAGGTTCTTGCCTTAATAAATTACTGATGTTCATGATAACATATCCAATAGAAGTTACACTGGAGCTTTCACTGACGGTTTCAGGTCAAAGTTGTCTCACTAAGTTTCTGCTCTGGAAAATCTGTTATCAGCAAAGAAGACACCCACCTCTGAAAGGAAGGTTCCTGGGAGTCCTACATCCCTCACAGGGCAGCTGGAAAATTTGGCTTGGCAAAGCTATGTTTTTAGGCATTGCAGATAATCCTGCTGAGCTGTGGGTGAGGCTGCAGTTAAGGGGGGCTGGTGGAATGTGAGTGCAGTTTGTGGGGCACACATTCAAATAGCAACTCTGCTGTCTGTAATTGCATAAGCAGCTTCTCAAAAGGATGGAGGGATATATGCCAGGAAATTTGCTATCTGAGGTTATGGAAACAGTAGGTATTTTCAGAAATCAGCACCACTGCCAGAAAATAGGATGGAAAAACTCCCCCATGGAAGCTAGAGCAAGTAAAGTCAGGAATGCTGGGACAGCGAGAAAATAGAGTGATGAGAAAGATGGATAAATGGTAGGGGAAGACTCCTTTGGTAAAACAATCTGTTGTGGGGAATGTGAAAATTAAGCTGGCTCTTAGACATGAGGAATCCCACCCAAAGCTGCTTTTCTGGGGAGGGGATTATCTTGGCTTTGGTTCCCTACCATTTTTAAACACACAGGCAATTTAATTAAGCATTGCTACTTTCCTAATTGTTGAGGCTATTCTCAGAGGTTCCCAATACTTTCCAGGCTCTGCAGTGTTGGTCTGGAGTAGATTGCTCAGTTAGCAGCAAGATATGGCAAGCAGTGAGATCTGGGACTCAGTGCCCTGGTCAAGCAGGAGTTCTGTCAGTTTATGAAACACGTAATTCTGCTGAGATGGAGCCAGAAAAGGGATTTATTTTGCCTGTTCTATTCCTGCAGATTCACCTGGATTTTTGCAGAGGATATGAACACAGTCTTTGCTTGTTCTGTACCACAAGCCCTCCTGCAGTGCTGCTCTGTGCTCTGCTCCACAGGGACCACATTTCACAGGCTATGTGAAATTACGTGTCAACCTTGAAGTCAGAGGGTGCACTCAGCCAGCTCATAGTTCAACAACTTTCAGCTCCTCTGATGGAAGAAACCCCTGTACGAATAACTAAAACTAGCCTGGCCCTGTCTGTAGGGTTACAGTCTGTTCAGAATCCCATGTTTAAAAAAAACTCGTGTTTAGGGAATCACTAGTCTCTTCCTGGAACTTACAGTTGTACATCTCAATATATAAAAGGCATCTGATTATTCACAGGTGTGACTTCAAATTGTAAAAAAAAAGCTGAGACTAAGGGCTCAGAGATTCCAGGGCTTGTTAAAACAGTCTAGCCTTGAAATTACATAAAGAAGGGGAAACAAAAACAATTAAACCCCCTTTAGCTTCATTGTAAGCTTTTGCACTTTCCTACTCAGAAGTTCAGTCAAGTGAGCAGCACAAAACGAACACAGATCTGAGATGACCAATTAATGCAATATTCCTGTGGCAAGATGCAAACCTTACCCTCCCTCCCCTGCTCCCCAGCTTTGACTGCCCTTCTGACTCCCAGGCATTTAATTTTTCAACAGAATACTCAACTTCTGGGCTCCAGATAGGGAACAGAACATTCATGTCAGGGATTTCATCACATCTGGTGCCTTCTGCCACAGCACTGGCTCTCCTTGGGCAGTGCATTGGCCCAGGGACAAGATTAAGCAGGGAGATATCCTGCCACATGACTAAGAGTGGTGAGCAGGCTGTTCATGCCCAGACACCCAATGCCACCCTGCCTGGAGGGGACTGGTACCCAAACCACGGCAGAGTGGCCAGTGCACAGTGCCTGCACTCAAAAGCAAGCTCAGAGCAGAGGAGAGCTGCCTGGGGTTTGTCTGCCAGCTGATGCTCATGTCAAACATCTGTCTCAGAGGTGTGTGCCTCAGCCAAGCAGGGCTGGGGGCCAGACACAGGACTGTCTCTGGATGCCTCATCCTGCAGAAACACCGACACTGCCCACCAGGACCAGTGCCAGGTCTCTGACTTTAACACACCCTCACTAGTGGGGATCTTTGTTTTTGTGAGCCACTGGACTGTCCTTGCTGAGCCCTTCTCCACCTCCTTACTCCTCCAAAATGACCCAACAACCGGAAGCAACCATTTGGAATTGAAATTTCTGCTGGAACAGTTGATTTGTTACAAGATAAATGTTCAGGGATGGAGAGTGTTAGACAGCTACAGCTGCAAACCCTTCTGATAACAACAGATTCAGACCAGTGTATCGTGTCTTGCACACGCCTATATTAATAGCTTGGATCTCTTCTGGGAGTTGGCAGAGATCTGAAGTTGTATTAATGTCTTTTTCTTGCCTCCTCAATAAAAAAAAAAAACAAAACCCTTTACCTTTAAAGTGAGGTCCTAAGCTGTCATGAATTCTTACAAGACATGCTGTAATTGCTATTCCAAAAAGAGCAAAGTGCAGAGACAACAACTGCAGAAATAGAAAAGTGAAGCTGTTTTGGAGATTTAAAGCAACCAATACCTGTGTTATGTTCTCTCCCTTCCAGATGGCTTGTGTCTGAATGGCTTTCTGCAACCATTTTTATTTTTTACATTTTTTTTATCCAAGTAACTTAATGACTTTTTTATGGCATGACGTGATGAAATCTGAACTGATGTTACATTTCACTAATGTACAGCTCCCTTGAGCCAACATCAATTTTGTCTATGACGGCTTTGCAAGGGCAGAGGTCAGCTGAGGGGCTCTCCCCTTAGCTCTGTCACAACCTCTTGAGTTTCCAGGACGCTTATAAATAAATCAGACATTCACATTTCAAGTAGGGAGCCGGATTCTGAAGAGTATCTCCTGACCCATGAAAAGCAATTTTTACTTGAATGATACTTCAATCAAAACTGATCAAGGATGACCTGACCAGGTCCTTGAATATGAGTAGATATAAAATGTGTCGAGGGTGCAGTGGCTGTTTCTCAGAGCCTGAACTCACTGCAGCCTGTGTACGTGCAAGTCCTAGCCCAGAGCTCACTCAGCCACTGCTCCTGCCATCAGACTCCTTGGGGCTGTGTGCCACTGGCCAGGGGACACCTCTCCCAGCACAGTGACCTGCCATAAAGACACTGTTTAGCGGACACCAAATCCCACAGGGTGTGTCTCAGCTACTGACCCTCCCTCTCTGCTCCTGGGGTGACACTGGCTAACCTGCAGGATTAGAGTCTTCCTTCCCTGCTGGACTCCTTCTCCCAGTTTGGGACTACAACTTGGGACCTCCTGGGAGAGAGTTCACTGCTGTGACAAACCCTCCTGGGCCCCAGGAGGGAGGATGTGCTTCCCAGAGCTCTCCCAGGGGCACTTTTAGTGCATTAGTGTTACCAGGACCAGGCTATGGCTCCTTGGCAACTAAAAGCAGCTTCCCTGGAAGGATGTCAGCCCAGGACCAAAACCCATAAATACATTTCTGTAAGTTGTTTGGATGAATACAATTGATCAGTGTCTTCAGCAATGGGAGCTTGGAATTGTTTGTCTGTTGTACTAGGTAGAAAAACCTCCTCTTTTACAAATACAGGACAGACTAATCTGTGAAAATCCCTTCTTCTTTCTTCTTTCTTCTTTCTTCTTTCTTCTTGTTATTATTATTATTATTATTACATGTTACTGAGTCTGTCTGGGCTTCCATACTTCCCCATAACCTTAATTGAACCCAGCCAAATTCCATTATCTGAGGTGGTTTTCCTATAGAGCATCTTCTAGTTCATCCCTAATAACGCACAAGCTTGACAGGCATTTCTCCTTTTCATTTTTTCTGGTTGAAGCCATCTTGCTTCTGCCTGTGATGAAGCAGAAATCGTCCTCTGGAGATAGGGTTCAGAAGGGTTGTATGTCAGGGCAGGGGAAAATGCAGATTTGCTCTTTAGCTTGGCTGTCACCAGTGCCACCAACCCCTCAAATCCCCCCTGTCAGGGAGCTGACAGCTCCCTCCCACCTCGCTCTGTGTTTGCCTTGGGTTAAATCAGTGTGTACATGAAGCACATCAAGGACTTGCAAGCAGTTACAGATGCAAAATACTGCATTTCACACCTAGAGTGACCCAGAGAGGCCCCAGCAGAGCCAGCCTGGGGTTACATTTGCACTGGGGCAGGCTGGGGAGTCATCCTATCCTGCTTCCTGCCCCAAAACAGAGAGTCTGGAACCTTCTGCTAATCAACACATTGTTCACCAAAACCAGGAGGTCCAGAAGGAGCTGCTGGCCCTTGAGAGTAGGGACAAAAATCCAACAATAAAATCTGCATTTTTCTGGTTTCTTTTCTCCTCCTCTGTAATTACTCAGCTCTAAAATGTCATGGAAACAACTTCTTTTCCCCCCTTTTTTCCCTTTTTCCACAGCCATACTTAGTAGGTAATACTTCAGCTTCAAATGTCTTATCTTACAAAGAAGGATGGAGCAGTGGGGCTGACCTTGACCTTAAGCTTAAATGATCCTAAATTTAAATGCCAGATCTCTAAGAGGCCCAAACCACATCACTCAGGCTCTGGGAAGTTAAAAGGAAAAACCAGTAACTTTCTACTTCTCTTAAAAACTGTGAGGATTAAGATACTATGGATTATGAGTTTCTTAGTTCTTCAGTAATGTCTTCCTGCATCAGCAAGATCTGGCAAGATTAGGTAATTAATTTAGTTGCTGATGTGAAAAATGTTTGAGTTCAGAGGATTTTTCTTGTCCTTACCTGAACTCTCCCTGAAGAGAAATTTTTCAACTGAGTAATGATTCACTCCATTCCAAGTTATAGGTCTCAAGGGAAGGATATTTAGAGTTTTAATTCCCAACAGTCACATCTAATTCCTCAGTGAAAGATGCTATGACACCACAAGAATGAAATTGGTTACTTAGATGGAAAACAAGCTTAAAATCTGTCATAAAGAACAGCTAAAAAAGGTGGTTAAAGGGCCAACATAAAAGAAAAATAAAGTAGACACATAAAGTAGAAACCAACCTAGCAGCTGAGAAAAGGGAAGGAAAAAAAACCCCATAAAGTCACAGATCTGTGGGATTAATTTCTCTGATAGATTTTCCATTTAATTTTGGGTCAGATGGCTTGAATCAGGCTTGTTTCTCTTGATCCCTGATGGTCTTGAGTTATAAGGCTGGGTAACAATCTCCAGCCCTTGAGAGGCTTCAGCATAGGCACAAGAGCCCTCTTTGGGAAAGCACTGTGGTTTCCATCACCAGTGGGACTGGTTCCAATCTGCAGAGCTCACCTAAAACCAAAGACCTGGAACATCTCCAGGAGTTCTTGACAGCCCCTTCCAAGCTCTAGCATTGTTCAGCTTGAGGACACTTTCTTTATGGGATTTTTTAAATGGAATTTCCCATGGAAAGTCTAATTGCAGGTAACATCCTGAAAGCCATGGAGGAAATTCGAAACCACAAAATGTCTTCCTCCCATTCCATGATTGAACCTCTGCACTGAGCTGGAAACTAATGGTCCTTCTCGAGTAATAGCTTCTCTGGAAGGGAAGTAATTAGTCATACTCTCTAATATTGCAAATGTAATAACTTTGATAAGGAATTCAATATCGAAATACTTCTCCAGAGCAGTTCCTTGTAATATCCCAAGGTACTGGACTGGATCTGGGTGTTTCTTAGCTTTTTAGCCCATGTGTAAAGGATGAACCACCTGCAAATACCACTAAGCAGGCAGCAGCTACTTGCCTCTATGGCCAAGAGTGCCCTGTGGGACACAGAGGGACCTGGCAGAGGTGGCCACTTTCCCTGGGCACCCATGTCCCTGCTGCTGCTCCCTCCTCCAGCATTGTTCACAACATCTTTTCCGAGCACATTCCTGGAAAGCACCTCCAAATTAATTTTACCCAGTGCGGGTGAAATTTCTGGAAGTACCTCCGTGATGCTGGGAGGCTGGCACTAAGTTTCAGAACAGATTTGGGCTGGCATCCAAGGGCAAGTTTGGGTGCCAATCACCCACTTGGTGGAAGGATCTTGGTGCCTGAAGCTGTGAGCACAGCGATGGCCCCAGGTGCTCCCAAGGCTCCAGAGGATGTCAGACGTGGGCCCACTGTCACTGCGGAGTTGTCAGCGAGCACAGGGACACAGGTGGGTGGGTGAGCTGCTCTCATAAGGAACCCTGGGTCCTTTTGCATTATTCCTCTCTGAGTAAGACTTCCACTCAATCCCAAATTCTCGCTCTGCAAAGATGAATCACGCTCCCATTCCTTCTCTATTGTTGTCAGAGCTCATTTTCCCTATTGTTCTTCTGTAGATTAGGGTAATTCATTCAGAAATGAAATTCAGCCCTATACAATGGCCTTGGCTAAACTAAATGCTGTTGAAGAGAGCATGGAGCATGGCAATTCTTCTAAAAAAGAGGGAATTTCACTACAACTTTTGGCCAAGTTTCATAATTCATTTTCAAGGGGGCTCTTTAGAAACACAGTCTCTGTGCTTTACTCCACCAATTATAAAAAATATGCAAACATTTTTATTTATTTCCTCCTTTTCCATGCTTATTTTCCTCCAATTGCTAATAATTTTAATTAACACCAGAATTCCTCAGCAGCACATCATCTCCTTTTTCATTACAAGTGTTAATTGCAGACTCAAATAAAAGGTAAAGAAGAAATTGAGGTAAACATCAAAAGAAGCTCAACACTGTTGGATATGCAGAAGAACAATTACTTGCACAGTTGTTTTATTAGGGCTTTAGTTGATTAATATGAAAGCTTTAAACCCTCTTTTGTATATCCTTCTACGTCTATATATATTTTTTTAAAACAATATATACACACCAAGCTCTTTTCTTCTTTCCCAAAGAAATACTTTTTACTCAGCTGCATCTTGTTCAGAACAGCTCGCAGAGCTGAAGCACACTCAGAACCTAAGCTCTGATCTACATTTTTATTTCCAGTTCTTATTTTGAAAGATTTTATCAGTAAGTGGTACTACTCATACCAAATATTGAGGGCTTCTAAAGTCTTGACCTAACGAGGGTCATTTATCTCCACGTACAGGTACATATACATTGCATGTACATATGGGCACGGCAACATTTTCCACCAAAACAAAGGGCACCATGGATAAGGAAAGGAGTCAGGTGGTGCCTCTCAAGGCCAGCTGTAGCATCCAATCCTATTTCTGAACAATTTAGAATCAAAGGATGGTTTGTGTCAGGAGAGACCTCAAGGATAACAGGTTCACCCCCCCTGCCATGGGCAGGGACACCTCCTGCTAGATCAGGTTGCTCAGAGCCCTGTCCAGCCTGGCCTTTCATACCACTTAGTCAGAGGTCAATTGAAGCAGGCAAAGAACTTGACAAACCAAAAATCCCTGAGGTTTTCCCAGGACACAGGAAGGTTGTAGGTAGGTGTTTCACAACAAAGAGCAAGCATCTGAGCGCCCGATGTGGGAGCGAGGTGCTCCCCGGGGCTGAGGAGAAAGGGCAAGGGCAGCACTAGTGCTGTGTTCTGCCCCGGGATTGAACAGCTGCACACCCTGAAAGCTCCACCAGCAAGGGGGAGGAGGAGGTTGCCCCTCATTGCCAGTAGGAGCCACAACATCTGCAGCTGCAGCTGAATCCTCAGGTGGGTGTGGAGGCACGTGTGAGCCCTCGTGGCTCAGTCCTGCACATGCACACAGAGCAGTCAGTGTGACAGAAAAGTGCAGCAGACAGCTTGAGATGGAGATCTCTAATTGTCCCAGCTTCACCTGCCAGAGCTCATGAGTCAGAACATCCCATCCTTACCCTCAAGTCACACCAAAAACAACACCACAGAAAAGCGTGGCTGCTGGTCTGATCTGCCTTCATGGTGCTGAGTATTCCTGATGTCACCTTTCCCCACTTTCCCCCAAAACTCAAAGCTCTCTTGCTACATTCCAGGCAAGGGAGGCACTCCAGGACAAGCACCTCTCCTGGACAAGCACCTCTCTACCCCAGCAGTGCTGCTCAGGATCCATTTAAGATGGGCTGCTTGAGCCCTTGGTGCCCTTTTGGATTCATGTGGGACTTGTCCAGCCCTGGGGATACCAATCCTTTAACACCCAGAATTTTCCTGCATTGCAGAATCAGGCTTAGGCTACAGAGAAAGGACACGTCACTCTAGGTGCCTCTTATCACCGAATCTCCCCTAAAAAATTCACCCCTTTCCATTTTCCAGGTTATGTTTCTTAATAATTTGTATATATTCTCTGTTCTTTCTGTGTTTTTTTAGTACATCCTGATTTGTGTTATTCAACATCAATATCAACTTGGTTTTCATGAAGTTTTTGCCTCATTAATGAAGGTTTTTCATTTAAGAAAAAAAAGTGGACTAAAGTCTACTGTTATCCTGCCCTACTTCCCAGTCCAGCACAACTCTCCATCTCAAAAAGAAACAGCACACTCCTTTGCTGGGGAATCCCTCAGGAAAGGTTCACTTGATTGAACCACAGTATTTCCCAAGCCTTTCCAATTTAAGCCCTCAGAAGGAGTCTCAGGAGGGACATTGCAGCCTCAACGCTTCATTTTTCTCAAGTCCTCCCTGCCCATTGGAGTTCCCTTCATGTTGGCTTGGTCCCTGATTACCCCTTCACAGTCACACCCTTCCCTGCACGGTCCATGAACAACAGCAGATGGATCATAACCCCCAGCCCCTTCCCTGTCAGTTTCAACCAGTAAAGATAAAGAACAAAATCAGATTTTTGGAATTTTTTTCTGAATGGGCACAGAGGGTCTGTATGGGATCGGGTGTTTGAGGCAAATCCCAGCATCTCCAACAGCCACTCAGAGCAGGATGATGAAATTCCCTGTTTTGCTCACCCTTGTTTCACTCTGCACTTTGGCTTCTCAAGTTTTCTATTTGGTTGCTTCCCCTATTTCCCTGCCAACCCTCCTCAGCTCCCAGCACTTGCTCTCTCTGTCAACTCTTGTGTACTCGCCTATGGAATGCTGCTCTCCTCTCTTGAGGATTTTCTTCTTTTTCAGGGTTTCTTTTCTCTTTTTTTTTCTCTTTCCAATTTCCATTTTTCCAAAGGAAATAGGACCTATTCTGCTTTAATTACTGCTCCAGTTAGCATCCTCCAGCCTTCTACCAACCCCTTTCATTTTCACTGCTTCCTCCCAGTGGACCTGGCCCACTCAATTTCATAATTCCCTAAAATTTACTTTCCTAAATGTAGTTCTGTGTGCATAATTCATCCATAAATTGGATTTGTTTCCTACTGGGATAATCAAACAGTCTTCCATAGCATTTTTTTTCCACACCTGTTTTCTTTCCTTCCAGGTAATTATACACGAAAAGTTACATATTTGGGCCAGGAAAGCAGGAGAAAGCAGATCATGCTTCAAAATCCACCTTTCCCTCTCCTTACTGAGACTTCCCCTTCTTCCCATAACCAAGTACATTCATTTAATTCAACAGGGCTGACATTTCTAAGGAAAATGGAGTAGACATTGCTTTATAGCAAAATGTGAGTTAAGCAAAGCCAGATCTTGAGCTGATGTAAATCAGAACAGACCTATTGTCTTCAGAGAAAGTGCATCATTTTCTAGGGAAAAAACAGATTTTTAAAGGACCACTGGAGCTGTGCAGCACAGCTGAGAATCAGGACTACCTTTAAATCTGTTGGGTTTTTTTCTTGTTTTTCTTTCTCTTAAAATTGCGAGCTGACTGACTTAGCACATTATTTTTTGAGCCATTAATACGGTGGAGTCTAATTTGGAGGCAAAGTTAACGCCCAGGAAAACCAAGCAGCACAGATGACAGAATTATCACACCTTCCCTAGTACTGGCAAGAAGAATGAGGGCTGAAGGCTTGCACATGTGGCTTACTCGCATTAGTGTGAAAACTAGTGTGCCTTGTGGGAAAAAAAATGCATTTTATTATTCAAATCGGATTCGTTTTTCATATCAATGTATGAAATGACATCCATTTTTGTGAGTCTTTCCTGTCAGGAGGGAAACGTGCTCACATGTATCTTCAATATGGGTTTATTTGTCAAATTATCACAGGACAAACCGTGATGAATAACATCCATACAAATGTGTTGCCTTTATATGTGCTTACTTCACAGTAAGTGAGAACAGAGAGAAAACCAACCCAAACAGACAGAAAACACACAGAGTATGATTATTTGTAACATATATGCAAAGATTTTCACGCAGCAGAGACATATCCTTGGGCTCCTTGCTGCGCCTATAATACAAATAAGAAATATATAAAATACCTCATAAACCAGCTTGTTGGAATTTATTGCAAGAAATCCATCAGCCATCATATTACCATGCAAATCCTCTTATTGCATTGTCTGACAACAGCAATTCAAATAAAAAAAAATAATTTGGAAAAAAAAAACAACCCTTAACAACCTGGGAATAAAATCTCTCTTTCATGCGTGCCAGCAGCTCCCATTAATAGTAGTAGGAGTTTCTCTGCAGGGGCTTGTCAAGGTGAGAATAGATTGCCCACCCTTCCCCTCTGTTCAGAGACTGAGTGCTGAATTGCTGCATATATGTATTTTTTTCATGGGGAAATCAAAGAAGAAACCCAGGAATAAAAGACATTTTTAAAAAGCCCTAACCCCAAACAACCCAGTAATAAAGACAGTTCCAAAGAGGAAAGGTACAGTGTTACACATCCACTTGCTCTTTGACATCCTCCAGAATTAGTGAGACAAACCCCACCCACCCACTTTTCTATGCCCTGCAGCTCTCAGAAAGTGCCCATCTGCCCACATCTGGGCAGCAGGGCAGAGTTGCATCTTGTGAGTGGAATATGCTAGGAAATATTACAAAACTATATTCATTCTTCTTCATAGAAAATGTAATTTCCTCAAAAATGTAATTTCTGGATGAACATTTGCAAATATTTTCCTCCAGTACAAACTTTCATGAAACTGATTTCTTCCAAATTCAGTACTTAAATCAGCACCAAATAGCTTCAGGGGTAAAGGTTGGTTGTGGTCTTTCCTCCCTCTTTTAGCCAGAAGTCTTCATAGGAGCAAAGAATGCCTGTCAACTTTAAACCCCATTACTTAAGTATTAGATGGAACTCCAACTCTAGAGGTCGTCTGATTTTTTTTTTTTAAGGTTATATTCTTTTTCATGTTTTAGAGTTTTCCTCTGCTACAAATTTCAGCCTAAAGAAAGAAGTTAATTGATTTCACTTAATCTCATTTTCCAAGGTGATGGAAAGAGTCAATCCTATACTACTCCCCCCTTTCCATACCATAAAAACAGCTAAAAAAGTGTGTTTGCTTTCCAGAAATACAGCTTCTGGTGCTAACTAAAGGAAAACAGTGGGGGGAAAACACCTTGCTGCCCTCTGGAGTGCTCATGGAGCCAGAGACAGTGCAGGGAGGCTTGGCTGTCAGGTGCTCTGCAGGGTCGAGCTGCATTTGGAATTTATCCTTTCAGCAGTGTGGAGAAGATAAAGGACAAAGTTAAAGTGTCGCATAAGAGATAAGAAAGTTAAATGGAGCATAAACAAATGTGATGCTGTGTTTGACCTATGGGGGAAGGGAAGGGCTGGGTACACTGCATGCTGTACGTTTTCTAGGAGAACAAATGGATGGATAATTGGAAACTTGTTCATATACTTCACAGGCTTCTGCCATTCACTAAATGTGAGGTAATAAACCTTATTGGATTTCATATTTTGTGGGAAATGACTCTTTCATAGCTTTGTCCCCTTAATGGGTACTCATTTAGGAAAGCACTATATATAGGTTTTTTTGCATCAAAAGGAATAAAGGGTTTTAAAGGAATCCTAACGCTCTCTCAGAGTGCTAGAGTTGGGAACTTCAAGCTAAATTCACAATCAGAGGCAGAATCTTTCATAAGCTTTTTAATGTACAGAAGAAAAACTTCGAGGATCTAAATATTTTGTTTAACAAGCCTTAAGTCTCATTTCTCTTGATTTTTACAGGTAGCCTCTTTTATCTCTCCTCCGTTTTCTTCAAATGCCTCTTCAACCTCTTTACTCTTCTTTTCCTTTTCCCCCACTCCTCTTCCCTTCTGGGCAATACACCTGTTCCCACAACAAATAAACAGTTTTCTTCTCCACCTAGTTCAGAGCTGCCTCCTGGAGCTTTCTGCTTCTCTGTTTTTATGCACTGTTTCCCCCCCACAGGCCTTTTATTGACACATCTGGGAATCATAAAATAAGACAGTCTCATTTTCTGGCATTATTGTTCCTGAACAGTGGAAATGGCATACAGGCAAGGAAAACCTCCTTGCTCCCCTGCTTTCTGAGACTCACAACTAGCTACTACCCTAGAGCAAGTCAATCTCACAAAGACTTCCCACAGATTTGAAGACATGAGCTGCTCTAATACTGCTGGCTGCAAAGGCACTCCTGGCACCCAGCATTTATTTGCTTGTTTGTTACAACCTCACTTTTCCTGTCTGTTTTACACAGAGAGCTACTTTCTCCACATCGATCCCCACCACGCCTGGGACCTAGGGAAAATCCGGGTATCAACACACACGCACCTGCTCCAGACGGTGCACACTCCTCTTGACTGTCCTCTTCCCTGTTTCTAACCCAGTGCTATTTGGAATTCACTCCCCATTTCTTCTGCAAGTTTTCCTGCAGAAAATTCAGTCATGGTGACAACAGCCCCAGCTCCCTCATAAGCACACCCCTAACCTTTGGGAGCAGACCATGGAAGATGAATCAGCCAGCACTTCTGAGGTGCACTGTCTAGGATGATGCACTGTTGTGGAGATAACAATCTTCCCATTAATTTCAATTTATTAGGCCTGGGGTGTAATAGTATGACATTAATTCATCAGATGTGAGCATGCCTAGCTCCTTGTAGGACTGGGACTGGCTATAGAAAAATCTCTGAACATGCACAGCATCCCTGTGATTTGATCACACAAAATGGCATTTTTCTGTTTTGAGGCAGGGGAAACCACCAATCATGGTGTGTTAGATGAGCCCTGCCTGCCACCTGAGCTGCTTTTTGAGCTCACTCCGTGGTGGAATAAAACAACTTGGCTTAAACCACTGTCAAACACAAGTTCCTAGCACGCACCTCTTCCTGCATATATAAACTTCACAGCTGAGCTGCTTTAAGTGTCTCACACAGACAGCGAGCAATCAGCCTCCAACTCGTGATGGAACTGCCGATTTCTGTTCTTATTCAAATCTTTTAATTCCAATTCTGTAATAAACTTCCCTTTCAATGACTCAAGGAATGATTTGCTTTGTCTCACATATCTCAGCATCTAAAGAAGCTTTGACAGGAGCATACCTAGAGCTTCTGAGATAAATATATAATAAATCTAATGTTGTCAAGCATGGTGGCATTTTTATTTTATTTTCAAAGAGAATTTAATCTAACTTCCCAGGGGATTCTTCTCTTGTGTCATAACAAAGTCTGGCTTGTAATGGATTTCCCATTTTTCTTTCTATCTTGTATAATGACAAAATTGCTGCAAAGAGAAGCAGCGTTCTATAATATGTCACAAAACATAAGCGGGAAGTGACAGTCGTCTTCGAAAGGTTGGGCTCAGCCTAAGCCCTGATTTCTGGAATCACAGGCACTAAATTGTTTCATATGCCCCCACAATCAATTTCCAGCTGGGCTTGAAGTACAGGGAAAGTGCATATGTAACGTGAACTCCCCCCCTCCCCAAACAAAACAGACAATGAGGGGGGAATAATAAAAAAAAAACCCAGATCAATAAATAGCATTTAAGGGCCAAACTTTCAACTGATGGAATATTGATATAAAACAATATAACATAAATAATATTAGCCAGTCAAGAATCTGGTTCATACGTATCCTACATGTCATCCTAAATAAAAAACTTTTAATATTAAATTTATGGCAAGTAATGGGATGTAATGGAATTCATATATCCTTTGGGGGAAAATGCTTCTATTACATTGCACTATAAATCGTTATATATCAAAAGAATAAAAGCCACTACTCTCTTCAAGGCCATAATTTTCTTCAACAAATTCTAGAATCCTTTCATTGTTATTGAGCATCCCCATAAAAGACTAATATTTTCAACTGTGCTTTCGATGACTCTATTTTGCTTGCTTGAAAATAGAGTTGCTGGCAGAAAGCAGAGCTGGTGCTCAGTGTATACAGTCACATTTGTCGCTTAAAAAGAGAATTAAAGGCATTTTTTCCGGGATGTTTTACATTGCAGACCTAGGGCAAGAAGTTCAGAGCACAGTAATTAGTGGGTGAGCAACCTTGAGCTTACAGGTAGGTTGTGTTCTGTAACATTTATTGTAATGCCGAGTCGCCATGGGAACCCGGGGGAATTGTGCTGCTCACATTTCACTGTGCAATTACACAAATGCTAATCCGCTGTGCTGGCCGGACCCTTCAACAGCACAGACTTTTTATTTAGGAGAGCCCATTCCCTATCAAGCCTGGTCAAGACTCGAGGTCCCTCACATGTCACACCCATGTCCTTTCTCCCCTCTTCATGTTGATCATACCTGCTGGTCTTTTCGCAGCTGATGCCAAAGCACTGTCCCAAAGCAGGAGGCTGGGATCATTATTTGCTTTCAACACATGAAGAGGCTGAGCCAGAAGCAGTTGACTGCCCAACCTGTGCCATGTGCTGATGACTTAGGGACAGGCAGAACCCAAGTCCCTCAAAGATTCAGATAACTGCCCCAATAGTGACTGAGATTTTCTCCAAAGGCTTTGGCGACCATGCCTCAAGGATCTTGCCTTAAAAATCTCTAGCCCATGGATCCCATTAATCACGTCTTATTCCTTCATTAGCTTGATTGTGGCTTCCCCTGTACAGCTTCCCTCCCCTCTGCAGCTTTCAGCCCTTCCAACCCAGTACAGAAGCTCGGGGACACTGTGGGGTGCCCCAGCTTTGCAGGCTGGCAGGACAGAGGCTCTCACCAGATGTCCATCGTGAGGTGGATGGTGCTGAGGCTCATCAGCTTCACAGCGGAGCTGCTCTTGAGCTATCGCAGGGAGAGCAGGAGAGGGACTTGTGTAATTGTTCTGAAAGCCTGCCAAGCAGCTCATTTACAGAATTAAACAGCCTGTAGTATAATTAACACAGGGAAAACTGCATGGCATTTTGTTACTTGCCACACAAAGTAGCGCATTTCCTCATCCTAACATGACAGGAGGAATGGGATCATGTGTATGGGTCACTGACCAAATGCCCCTGGACCTCTGCTCTGCTCCATGGCTCCTGCTATTCAGGAGTATTTGTGTTGCTTGTAGAGATGCCTAAAGTCTGGGCAGATAATTCGTGGGGCTCTAAAATGAAAAGGAGGATCTAGGATTGCCAAGCTGGCCACTGCAAGACCCAACTTCAACACAACTTGGTGCCATCATTCTGCTTTAAGAGCCCAAGATCTTCCCCCTTCAAGCACCACTTGAGCCAATAACAACAGCCCTGGGCCAGGTTCAGAAGCTTTCAATGTCTCCATCTGGGATGTTTGTGGCAGATTTTTGTTCTGTCCCAAAGACCACTGAGTCCTATTGAAAATCCAACCATCCCAATGGTTTCTCATTCCCAGCTGTTACTAGATCTGGTACAAAAGGTAAAAGGGAAGTTTCCACGGCCCTTGGTGAGTGCTGGGCCACTCTCTGAGCTCCTCCACTCACCCACCACTCCTCTTCAGAGAGGATCTGTTGGAAGGAGGAGGGGAAGCTGTTGTTATGAAAAAGGTCTCCCACCAATGTGTTTGTGCTCCATAATAATGCTGTAAACAGAACTGCTTCTCTCTATAAAACCTCACATGCACCATGATGCAGTAAATCCTTTGCCTCTTCCTGCTCCTACTCTTGAATATCCTTGTTAATTGCTCGTCTCCCTTTGCCACCTCTTTGCTGGGCAGCCAGCAGGGAAGAAGCTCCTCTTGCCAGGGGCTGCACAAGGGGTTTCAAGCCCCCCTCCTCCCATCTCTCCCCACCCCCACACACCACTTTCTCTTTTTTTTTTTGAGAGGCTAGAATATCACGGGATAAAGAGACTGCAGCTGTGTTGGGGAAAAAACCACAGTCACGCCTCAGCAATTTATGGACAATTTCCCATTAATAAGAGATAATGGAGAACAGCTCAATGGATTTGCAATCGTGCACTCACTCTTTGAGAATATGGAGGGGAATACAACAGCAGTTTGTTCCTCTCAGCAATGGCATTACCATGATTTTGTATATCCCATTTTACACAGGGAGATTTGGACAGTTTGAAATGGTTTAACAGCCTGTTAGGAAAAGCATGGGTGTATCAAGTTATTGAAATGACCTCAAATACTGTCACTGCAAGGGAAGCATCTGATAGAAACGTGGGTTCCCACCTGCATGTGCTCTGTGAGCAGGAGCAGGTCTGTTGGGTTGTGAGAATATGAGACCCAGTTCAATTCCCCTTGCACAGGAGACTAGGAAAACCCATGTTGGGATGCTGCAGAGCACATTTGCATGTGTGTTTCCTAGCAGATCAGCTTTCTTGACTTCCCACACAAGCTACAGAGATCACAGGCTCTCACTGCACTGTCACCATGGTGGTCTGAAGTTACACTGCTACTGCACACTGCAAACCAATGCAGGAACAATGAGACAGCTCCTGCAGGGATGCAGAGCCCTTCAGGGTGAGAAGCATGGGTGTACAGAACCCCAAACTAATCAGTTTGTACAGGAGTTTTCTCCTGTGCCTTGTCATCGAGTGCCTGTCACCGACTGTCTGCAGTCCTGTAGAACCAGGGACCAAAGCTGCCAGATAAATCTGCTCACCTAGGGAAGAGGTTATTCCTCTTCAGAGTTTCTCTGCACTTGCATATGCAGTCCTGGAGAGTCACATTGGTTAATGGTGCAGACAGTTCCTCTCAATTTCAATTTGTTGTCCTCCAGTATAATTGACTCCCTCTTAATACCTTATGAGCAAGGGTAGCCAGAAGTGCACCTTCTCCATTACTTATATCCCTACACACACCCTGACACAAGCTCCAGCTTAGAAGTGACTTTTCCATCACTAAGGCTAGAGACAAGCAGAAAACTTCCATTTAAAATTCACATTTCCCAATCCTCTCTCATTCTGTATTACTGGAGATAATAGAGCTGGGGTTCCCGATGAAGACGTGTCATCAGTTATTTTACAAGGGTGTGATTATACCTTGTGTTTTCTTCTGGCCTCTCTCTGTACTAACATTTTGTTTGCTGCAGCTACATGATTGCTAAAGCATTTCAAGCATCACTCTGAACTGACAGCACTGAAGTGCAAGACCTACATACTGCTTTTTTTGCTACATACTGATAAAGCACTTGCTCACAGAGACAAGGGTGCATCACAGAGAATGCTACTGTCCAAAAGAAATGTGCTCCTGCTTTCCCCCCAGCCTGGACTAATTGCATTGATAGATTCCAGCTCACCCATTGCATTTTTAATGAACTGTAAAATATGAGTTTCAAGTCACAAGCTTCCATAGTGAATCTACATTTTGCCAAAGTTTCCAAGCCAGAGTTTTTGCCAAATACTTTAGAGCCAATTACTGATTTCTAGCTTAATCTATATGTATAAATATATATATATGAGTGTGAAAAATGTATAGTATATGATTGGCTTTTCGCAAATATTAGAATGAATACTACATGTGTTATGTTAGAAAGTTATGTTGTACTAATTTTTGTAGTGCTGTATTAATTTTTAAATGTAGTTTTTTTGGTTAAAACATAATATTAAAATAAGAGCCATGTAATGTAAAATTCTTTCTGTAACTAACTCAAAGAATAAACTAAGACAACCAAGAACTTCCTCGCCTAAAGAAAACAACACAAAGATACCAAGAAAGAGTTATTGCCTCTTATCTTTACCTTCATAGACACTCTAGAACCAGAGAAGATTAGAAGACAAAAAACAGACATATAATTGAAAAACCCTTTGTTTGAGAAGAATGTTTAAATAATGTATGACGAAGTATGAATATACAACAGACTATTGCTTTTAAGGGGTAACCCTTATGAAGTGCGGTGTGCTTTTCCCCTTTGAGAGAAGCACCCAGATGTCCATAATTCTTTGCCTTTTATTGTCTCTTTTATTGTCCTAACCCTAATTATCCTAATTTGTATTACCTTAAATTTTTACTATTAAACTTTTAAAAAGAAGCAAGTGTGAACCATTTTTCACAATGAGGGGAAAGAAAGCTTGGGTACACCAGTACTGAGGAAATGCACCAATTCCCAAAAGAATTTCCATTAGAAATAAATCAGAGATGACTAAAGCAGCACCTTTCCAGATCCAGGTGTAAGCGGAGGCCCATGAATTCAGCACACATGGATGCAAACCTTTAATTTGAAATCTTTTCTCAAAGCTCAGGACAGATTCTCTTTACAACTTCCTAAGATGATCCAAGTTCTCAGCAGAGGCTGAATTAGTCACACTCGATGTGATTTCAGTTTTAGTGCAGGTCTCTCACAGTGACAGGCTTTTCCAAAGGATGCAGATTCTGGGCTGTACCACAAACACCCACATGCACCTCCTGTGATGCCTGATCCTTAAAAGTGAAAACCCAACACTTTCCTAGGCAGAAACATTACTTTCCACTGGAGAAGTAAATGGCCATTCATATGTCCATTTTCTCCAAATGGACAAGTTCCCTTCCTTCTTACTCCTGCCTCCAGAGACCATGGCAGCACTGCTCAGCCAGAGTGGGAAGCAGATTGAATCTTCCAAAGTTCTCATTTTCAAAGGAGACAGACAAAGAACAACACTTTTATCTGGATTGAACAGAGCAGTTTAGTGATCCAGCCCAGGGCTCCTCCTTCTCTTTGGAGAATGATCCCTGCCCCAGGCTTTCTCCCAGCCCATCCTTTCCTCGTGGAGAAGGGACATTTAGGAGTAGACTGGGACACTAAGGCTCCCCAGTAATGCAGATGCAATAGGTTGCTTCCTTCCAATCTAAAATTACCTATCATGCACCAGAGCACAAAATAAAACCTAGACAGGCTGAAGTTCACTGGGGGAAAATATGTGTTTTGCATTCCATACCATATCCAAGAACACCTCATCTAACTTAAAAATCACCAGGATTTCAGGAGGCATCTTTTTAGATTTTTAAATAGCTCAGCTGAAAACCAATTCTCCTAGTGAAAAACAATAGCAAATTACTTAGTTATTATTAATCTCATGCACAGAAGTAATTATTTCCCAACTGAGAGTTGTCTAAAAAATAGACTTGTACATTATTTTGGAAATATGGCAAGTCTCCTTCTCGGCTGCTGTGTTTTAATTTGCATAAACATGACACTAAAACCTGAAAGAATCGCTTTAAAAAACAATTACTCCATCAACAAAACCTGACAGTGCAGCACTCAATGGCACCACAGAGATCAACTCGGTAAAGAAAAGATAATCTTTCCCTTTTACTGACATTAAAACACCTCTTGCTCTAAACAGGACTGTAGTTCAGATTTAGGTTTTACAACCCTTTAATAATTGAACGTGTGTAAATATCATTATTTTTAGATGCACTGCGGCAGGGAGCAAAGGAATAAAAATCCCACACTGAGCACCTTGACAGGGCTGTTCAGCCCAAGGGAGGAAGGGTTATACAAGATCTTGCCACGTTGAGAAGACAAAAAGGAGACACCTTCCTATTACCATGCCGTGCCTGTCTCTGGGAGTTTTTGTTCCATTAAAAACTTGTTAATTGCTGCCTTAGTAACAAAGGAACAACATGCTGTGGTGGGACTATTCGGAGTCTACAGGGCTGGCTCACCCTTAGGAAGGCACTAATTGGCTCTGTGTTCTTAGAAGATGGAATAAAGAGGGATAATCAATTGGTGTCAACATCTAATAATGGAGGTTTTTTACAAAATGGAAGAGAAAATCCAAACCCTACTTAATTGAAAGCTATGGCATCTGGGGCTGCAAAAAATGAGTTGGATGTAAAATTTATGAAGTATTTGTGCACAGCCAAGAAAAAAAATTGCTGAGAATTTTAAGAGGCCATCATCACTTCATCTCTCTGATGGAGCTATGGCTTCAGTTCTCCGGGAAGCAGGTCTGCAAACTCCCATGGAAACAGTAAATTATGAGTCAGAATACCCAGTGATCATCTGGCTAATAAATAATTCCCTTACTACAGCAGTGCAAGGACCCTAATGCTTCTTCAGTCCTTCCTGGCAAACCAGAAGTTTCCTGTAGAACTCTTTTACCTCATGCAATATATTCATGCAAATTCTCCAGAACTGCTACTTGGCTCTCCCTTTGATCTCCTTAAGTATACAGAACACTCCAGAAGCTTCAGACCCAAGAATTAGTTTTATAGCATGGTTTTATGAAAAGAAATTAAATGGATGCCTATTATGGCCAGTTTGCACGAGGACTGAAGTCTTCAGAGGTTTCCTCATGAAAATTCAACTCTGATATCCCAATGGTATCAACTCCAAAGAGTGCTTGTTTCCTGTTTTCCATGAAAATACAGCGGGGCTATAACGGAAGGAATAAACTCAGGTACATGAGACTAATAATAATTAGTTTCAGTGTTTTTCTAAAAAATATTTTGCTTTAAAAGCAACCAATAAGCTTTTCTCCAGGAGACAGCAGACAACAGGTCTCATGGCCTTTTCCCCACCCTCACAGTAAGCATCCTCAAACAGAGGGCTGTCAGAACTCAGAATTAATCCTCATCTTAAATAAATACCCTTTGTTTACTGACAAGTGGACTCTCTTTTGTCTGTGTGTACTCTCCAGTGTTTGGCATGAGGCAGAGAAGCAGAAAGGGATACAGATGACCACAAGGACCATTTTCTCCTTTTCCCACAGCACAGACCCTTTGTGCAGAGTAAATGCCAGCTGTAACAGCAGTTGTGATCACAGCTTGCTTGTGAACCCCCCTTCTTCCCCCCCAGACCCCTCGGGATCCAAAGCCAGCTGCAAGAGAGGCACTTTCAGCTGGTCTTGTCCAGAGAGACTCCGGCAGGACCAAAGGTGCTTGCTGTGAAAAGGAATCCATGTCTTTGGCTGGGAGACAAGGGCAGGCTGCAGATTTACCCTGTGGACCTCAGGCACTTCCCATGCATTACTAAATGGAAGGAACATTTTCTGTTTGTGTCCTCATATTAATTCAAATCAGTAATGAAGTTGGGAGCATCAAAAGGTTTTAGCGGTATACAGGGTTAGACCAGGCTTAGATAACTGAATAAATGAACTGACTTAATTAGCTCTCCTGAAACAAATTATTATACAGTGCTCAGTTCCAACTCTCATATGAACCCCAAAGAGTTCTAGAAATGCATTAATTCCTTGAATAATAAATCTTATATTTTTGCATACCTACTGCAATTATGATGGATAATGAGGTTTTAATTAATCAGACCCAGATTTTTTAATGCTTTTGAAGACTGTAGATATATTAGGGACCTATTTATTGAGTAAATCTTGGAGGGAAAAATCAAAGGAGAACAAGTCAACAGGAATAGCAACAAATTTTTTTTTTGTGTTAAGCAAACTCATATCTAACGGGCTTCTTAAGAACATTCATCCCACAAACACCGTCTTGAGTGTGAACTCTGCAAACTGTCAAATCCTGGTCAAAGTATTGACTTCAGGACCTCTCTAGAGGCAAAATACAGTTATTGGATATTATGCTGCACAGAATATATTATTGGTTTTACTCAAATAAGGTTTTTTCTACTGTAATTTAAACACCCAATGTATGAAGATTTCTTGCTCATATATTCTGTGCTTCCAGGTACTTCTGAGTGAGAGCCACTTACTATTAACATGGCAAAGCAGCCATTAAACCTTTCTCTCATATTTTTCTTTTTTTTTTCTTTTAACCCCTTCTGGGGAGGTAGCTAAAGATCTCTCTCATGGACAGGTGGTGACATTGGAGTTGTCATTAATTATAAATCAGTTGCTAATATGACTGAGAGCGCAAAGATTGTAGGGGGTCTTGTTAACATGGAATTAACATTCTCTTGAAGTGTAATTATTTTGCAAGAGGGTATTGGGCTGGATTTATGACAAGCTCTTGCATCTCTGCACTTACTGCATTGACAGGAGAGATTTTGCTCGTCACAGGGAGAATATCAATGCACACCACTTCTCTTGGAGAAACCCTAGCACTTGCAAGGAAAAAACCTGAAGGAGACGGGACTTTAAATCCTAATTACAGATTTCTAGCAAATCCCCTTTCTTCTCAGCTCCTTTTTTGATAGAAGTGGAGTTGTCACTGGAGAGCACCAAGAAAGTCAAGAGCACAACACCCCAGCAGGGCAAGGTCAGCTCTCACACGTGTTTGGAATGGGGGAAAAAGGCAGTGCTTCCAGTTTAAACAAAACTGTGTTTTAAGTCCTGTTGTGAAACTTTTAAAATTTTTTGCCGTTCTTCAATGAACCTCACTGGATTTGACATGGTAAATAGGTTTGGCTTTCCCCTCCTTTTCTGCTGCTTAAAAGAACTCAATCATTTCCTCTGGAAAAGCCATTTTTCCTTGAAAAAGATATGGTGAAAGAATTTTTTTTATTAAACCAAGCAATTGGCAGTAGCATATTCAGGCTTCTTCTCTGTTTGAATTGCTAATCTTTGCACTAAAAAAATGTAATCCTTACTGAGCCACAGAGCAGGGAAGGGGTGTAGCACACCCCTCTGCAGCTGCAGTTATCTGCTCTTAAAGTCAGAATTTACAGAAGAAGTTAGGTGCAGGAGTCCCTCTGGCCGGAGGAATTAGGAAACCAAGTACTTCAACCTTGAGAGGATTTTCCAATCTGTGTATTTGGGCTCATGCATAACTTTGCAAATCTGGGCCCTGCAAGTGCCTCCTAGAAGACGGCCAGATATGTCCTCTGTGGCATTTCTCTGGGGAGAGCTTAGAGGACACATTTTCTTCTGCTCTTCATGTGCACAGAACTGCTTATGAAGGAGTATTGCCATGGTCTGTTAATTAACAAAGGACTCTTGACAATAATATCAGAAGGCTAAATATGATTTATTAACATGACTCTATAATTCAGAGGATTTTGGGCTATTATCTGCCCAGCACGGAGCATCCAAAGCTCCTGCCTCAAGCTCCGTCCAAGGAATGTTAGAATAGCTTACACAATCAGAGATAACAACTTTTCACCTCATAGGTTGAAAGGAAGAGAACCCCCATCTCCCATTAATAGGAGACAGGCAGTGAAATCTAAATATCCTTGAAACACAGCTCCGAGATTTTGTTTATAGAAACTTGTACAGAGTAAAAGACAGTAAAAAGAATGCTTTCCCATGGGAAGATTTTTCTGCAGGCTTGCATACAGAGAAACGTATAATATGTTCTTGCAACAAAGGAGCACCAGCTCCTTGCTGCATCGAGTGGCTCCCTGGTTTCAGGAGCAGCCCCCAAGCCCTGAGCTGCTGCCCCCTGCCCCAGGCTGACCCTCTGAGCTGCCCCTCCTTATTGCACCCCACGCCCCAAGGCCTGCTTTAACAGGGGGCCAAACCAACAGAGGGACAGAGGATGCTAAATTCCATCTGACCCAGAGAAACCGAGGCTACAGTGGTCAAATATTGCTAGGAAATTTTTGTCTGTATTTACAGAAATAGGAAACTTAATGTTGCAAGAACATATTAT